>JARQST010000464.1:542844-567718 GCA_030142225.1 Pachycephus smyrnensis | reverse complement strand
TTATAGTACCATAAGATCATATCGTGGGATCAAATTTATCGTATAGCTTATGATAAGAAGTTATCAGTAAATAATCGTATTAGCGTATTAGGATTCAAGAAAAAAAATCATCTCGTAATGGTTTAACGAATTAAAAAAATAAGATGGCCAACTCCCGGAAGCAGATAGGACGATTTCTCTAATCAGTTTAATGATAGGTTTCGTCAATGACTTCGCATACATCAATAACTTCTGCGAAGTAATAAAATTACTCTATCGTATCTTATTGTAATGGTGGTAGTAGTAGTAACAATAGTAGAATTAACGATAGTAGTATTATCAATAGTAGTAGTAACAGTAGTAATGGTAAAAACGGTACTGACTTTGCGGTAGTCATGTTGAAATTCCAATCATTATTGACAATAGTCATAAAAAAGAAGAAAAATGGCAAAATGTATCGATGTCTCTTGCAACCTTTGATTTTTTTTCTAAAATGGAAACATTAGAAGATTTCCATACTATTGACGTTATACTAATCACTCCCTTCTCTTTACGGTGATTATGAAGGATCATCATGACAATTACGATTATTAATCGTTAACAGATTTTTATCCATCATCACGACTCGATTGCACTTCTCCATACTAAAGCTACTATCCACGATCATCGTCATCACGTAATAGCGCATATCGAAGAAAAAAAATACTATGACAGATATGCATAAATTTTCTAATATTTCCTGGATAATTATTGTAGCTTCGTGATCAAATCCACGACGCAACCTTTAGACATATGTATACAGGATTATTTACGACAAATGCACCGCCTTAAGTTAGCCTGTCCATTTGATTTCTATAGTAGAGCCACCTTCAGGCGGTGCGTTTGTCGTGAATAGCCCTATATATATATTCTTAATTAATTTATTATTATTTCATAAAATTTTCACTGATAACACGTTATTTGAAAATCACGCGAATTGCAATTAGAATCTGAGCAAATTCTACTCCATGATAACCCATGTAAAATCGAATGATAAATTCCCGGCAGTCTATCCCGACAAAAAATCGTAAGTGGACCTAAAAAAGGAATACTGTCCCCCAATCTCTCTAAGGATCACTGAAAGTGGAGAAAAGGTATGAAAAAAAAAAGAAATAAAGAATTACCATAAAACGAGAATTCGTCCCGAGGATTAAAGGATAAATCACGTGCGAAAGTGGCGTATCACGAGTGCGAAATCATTGCGCAATAATGCATGAGAGTCTCGCAAGCAAATCGCGCGCAGTGGCGAAGCGAATGAAGACGAAGGGAATGTGAACGGCGTGATGAGACTGTATGGGACTTACGAGAGTAAAGAAAGAGAAAGAAATAGATAATACATAGAAAAGAAATAAGATAGACAAAGACAAAAATATATATATATACGGAGATAGCGTTGCTTGTGTGTATCTAAGAAAAAGGCGAGGCAATTCGAAGATGAAATTTCTATGGAGAGATGGCATTTCATTGGCGTCAAAGATGCCGAGACGTCCTTGCGCTTCTTTTCTGCGTCGGGACGCCACTCGTCGCTTCTCTCTTATACCCATCTGCCTATCAAGCTACAGCGATTACGCTGTATTTCATAATGTCATCACGACTGACGTAACAGCCAGCTTCTACTGAAGAACAAGAGAAGAGAGGAATGATGGAATGATGGAATGATGGAATGAGAAAATAAAAAAGCATTATACTTCGTTGCTCGCCTAGTGCCCTTTGCCGTTAGAGACATGCTCTTTTACATCTACTTTCACGAATTACATCCTAGCCGCATTACATGACGTGACCTTCGTACCGATCCACCTTCTGGAATAACCCAGATGACTACCCTTGCATTCTTTTGCTCATTAACAATTATTTCTCAATTAAAGGTGTTGCTGGCAGTTGCACTATGTGCAACAGGGACCCTCAGTGCACCTCAAAGGCCAAACAGTGGTTCTGACAAAGATGCCGTGATCACCTCCCAACAACTTGAAGTTAATTTCGATGGAAATTACGTGAACAAGTAAGTAATTTTTAATGATTCAATGATTAGTTGCGTGTACGTGGAATTGAGTAGTAATTAATGATGATTTTAGCTTCGAGACAAGCAATGGGATCAGTCATCAGGAATCGGGACAGCCAAAGTCCGTAGATGGTGAAACTCCTGTTGTTGCTCAAGGTCAAGATTCGTACACTGCACCTGACGGTCAGCAGGTCAGCATCAGTTACATCGCCGATGAAAATGGCTTCCAGGTTCAGGGTTCCCATATCCCAACGGCGCCACCAATTCCTCCAGAGATTCAGAGGGCGCTCGAATGGAATGCAGCTCATCCTGAAGAAGATGATGCTGGACAGGGCAGACCACCTCAGAGAGGTAATAAAAAAAAGGATCATATAATTTTTATTATTTATATAAACCTTGAATTTTCTCTTACTTGAAATTCTTTTATGCGCAGGTTAATCAAGTGAATAATTTCGTGAACGTGACCTGACCTAAAAGAAGCCAGCTTGCCATGGACAGAACCGACCCGAGCTTCCGATGCATATATAAAATAATTCCAATAATTATAGTATGAATATATTATAATAGAGTACATCGTAACAATATCATGAGAGAAGAAAAAACAAAATTCTACCGTCATACACGTATGATTTATTATACATGATTATATACGCATAACCTTTTTTATGGGAATATAGTGATACTCGATTCCCGTGTCAAAGGTGATAAATCCTTTTTATAAACTGTTTAATTACAACGTCCGATTGTGCATACAGCGATGCACTTCTTGCCTCGGTGCAACGCGCTCCTGTCACTCGAGCGCGATGCACTTGTTTCAAAGGATATAGACATGTACACGTTTTGTGATTTTTTATATGTAAATAAAGAATTATGATGACACTTTATCAATCGTTGCGTTACTAAAATTCCTTTGGTTTAAGGAATTATGTTCTCTGCATATATATCCAACACCACGTGACACGCGACTGGCAGCTGTCATTTAAATAAATTTTAGGTCTAAGCTAAATACTAATGCTCGACCATTCTAATGCCAATTATCTGACAACGTTCTCATGTCCATAATAGGTCATTCATTAATGTCAAATGTATTATATATGAAGCTGCTGGTATGATACGGCCGTGAAACCTTTTTCCACCTCCATAGTGGGAATTGAGGAACGAACGCCCAATAGTCGTGGGGACCTGATGACATTTACGAAATCCCGAAGCACATTTTAGGGAATTTTTCAGTATAAAAAGCCTGAAAATAGTCATCGGAGTCAGTAGAAATTCTCATCCTAAGTGGATAGGAAGTGAAAAAAATCTTGTAACAAGAAAAAGTATCAAGAAATAACGTAATTTAACATGAGGGCTTTTCTCGTGATTTCCTGCGTCCTTGTGGCGACTGTCATGGCTGACATTTCTGAAAAAGTCATTCCGATCCTGAGCCAGGAACAAGATATCAGTCCTGATGGATCGTTCAGTACCAAGTGGGCCTCGGCCAATGGAATTTCCGTTCAGGAACAGGGAGTTCTGAAGAATGCTGGACAGAAGGATGAAGCTCAGGTCATTCAGGGTGCCGCCAGCTGGACAGCTCCCGATGGCACCCCCATTCAAATCAGTTGGACTGCCGATGAGAATGGCGCCAACTTCCAGGGTAGCCATCTTCCGGTTGCACCACCCGCACCGGAAATTCCTCCTCTAATCAAAAGAGCTTTGGAGTGGATCGCCGCTCATCCTTCCAAGGAACTCGATCCATAATAAGTTGACCATCAGAATGCAATAATTGATAAAAGTTTACAGACACCTTTCTATTCAATTTATTCAAGCTCATTATATGTATATACTTGTAGACAATAAATCACAGTTTTCCACATTCATTCTGCCTACGTTTATTTCATTTTTGAAATAATTATTTCATTGCCAAAATTTAATTAATAACTAATTTTCCTGATTTCACGTTTTTGTAAAGCGTTTCACGAATCTATTATCGTTCAGCGGTCACTGGCGTTATATAAGGTGCGATAATGATTTTACTGATTTCGTATAGCAATGAACGATCATCATGCAGGAAGTTACGTCATTAATCATCATCCTCATAAAGAATGAAAATAAGGCAAACCGTTACTTCAACTATAACAGCAGATATTAATTTTAAAAACAAAATTAGTACAGACAACGAACTTTCGTTAGTATAGTAAGTTAAAGTAAACAAAGTCTAGCAAGTAGTCAATGACTGTTAATGAGATCAGGTTCAAGGTTGAAGGCCTTCTTGAATAACGGATGTAAGAGAAACAAGGCCCCTAGACACTTGATACATTTTTTTTTCCATTAATCTCTCATGCGTTACATATATGCAACAGTAAATACACTAAGTATGATTGTAGCTTATACATAGATAACGGTATATTTTCTCATTACGTTCTTTTTCAATGACGCTGTCACTGGTTGATGTTGTCAATGATTTTAACGAACCTCTTTCTTAAAAAACTTCTATGTTCAGCTTCCACGTGTAAACGTACGTATATTCATTATCTTTTATAGAAATATAAAATTGAGGTCAGCGATCGCGTTGCGGCTAAGAAAGATTTCGCAACTGTCAGACTGCGAAAGTTTCTTGGATGGACGCTTCGCGACGTCGTAGAAGAATCCTTCAGGCAGCTTCCAGTTGATGTAAACTGGCGTCTTTATTTGATAATACTTTCACGGTGTTCATGCGTATACTATGTTCTACTGGTAAAATTAGTTTAAAGTCATTTTCATGTAGCAAGACGTCATTTTCAATGGGGAATTGTTATTATTGTCTTTTGAGGTACTGAGATGATAAATCATTTGTAGAAATTATTATAGATAATTGTCCACGGTAGACGAACACCGTTAAGTGGATGCTATAGACAGCTTTGTGAATAATATCTGATAATAGACAATAACGAATGGTAATTGTTACTAATTTTCTTTCACTGTAACTATTATTAACAGTTGGTGAAAAGGAAAGTGGCAATTTCTTGACAGAGCGCAAACCTGTATGCGATAACATCAAAGGTAAATATGCGAAACTTTCCTGCTGTTACTAGGGAGATATAAAAGTGTATATTTCTTATCAAAACGTATTTTATTTTATAGGAAAATATGAAAGTTGCAATTTCATCCCAAAACTGCATCTTACCCGTGCACATCGATTCGACTCGATCGGAAAATATTTACAGAAATCAGGTAAAAAAATAATAATCCATTCAAAAAGCTCCCAGTGTTCTTCACCACATACGATCTCAGGAATCTCACTGCACGTTTAGCCTCAATATCCATCGGCGTTTGAAACAAAATCCAATCTTTTGTCGCAAACTGGTAACTTCCGGTTGTCAATGTATACCAATTTGTTTAGTAGGTCTTCTTTAGTACAGCTTCTTCGTCGTACGGATGAGCAGCAGACCATTCAAGTGCCCTTTGGATGTAAGCTGGAATTTCTTGTGGCGGTGGTGGAGTTGGTACGTGGGATCCTTGGAGGTTGGCACCATTTTCGTCAGCAGACCAGTTGAGCTGAACTGGAGTACCATCCGGAGCAACCCAACTTGCTCCACCCTGGATAACCTGAGCCTCATCCTTCTGTCCAGCATTCTTCAGGGAACCCTGTTCCTGGACGGAGATGCCATTTCCGGTCCAGCTCTGCTTGAAGTTGCCCTCGAGACCGACGTCGATGGTCTGACTCTCGATTGGTGCAGTTTTGTCATCAACAGCCATGACGGCTCCGATCAGAAGAGTGACGAAAATCTGTAATTAAATATAATTACAGGATTATTACATAAACAGAAAACGTGTCACGTGCTAGTTTTTGCTTACTAAAGTGTTCATGACGGTGGTTTGGTTCGGATGATCCTTTGCTGAAGCAATGACTGATATTTTGGCAAGTTGCGGCATCCTTTTTATACTCGCAACTCAATTCGATCTCGAAGTTTAGCCGAAGGGGCGTTCAAATGTCAGCTGAGAAGCTGGTTACATAATACTGTCTTTACGAAGAATACTAGCGCCTGCCGCCTTATGTGAACCATTTGAAATGTCAACGGCGTGGCCAATTGTGCGGTGACAAAAAAAAGTGCAGAGATAGTAATCGCAGACGATAAAAAATTGAAAGGTAATTTTCACTTAGTTTAGTTCAAGTACCTGTTACACGGTACTTGAGTTAATAGCCATTGGAACTTACGACACTAAAGAGTGTCAAGCGCTTAAAAGAGGTCAAAATGTTTTCCAAATAAATACTTGAAAAATTGTATACACACTTAGGTAAGCGCAAGTATTCTTGAAAGTTTCAGATTTTGGGACGGTAAGGTGATCTGTAAAATATTTTGAAAAAAATCTTATTTCTTGGAACGCAACATTTATTCATCCACCTGGCGGCTGCTTTGTGAATTCTGAATAATTCAAAATCCATGGACATCCGTATTGGTAAATAATGTATAATAATAGTTAATAAAATAATAAATATGTACAACGCACAGTAGCGAATCGGAATCCTCGAAGAAGAGTTTTCGGGGCGCGGCAGATCAACGAGTCGAGTCGAGGGTTGTGCAGGAAAGACCAAGAGTCGATTAAAAAAAAATACGTTTAAAAAAAGAATAGAAAACACACTGGTGCCTGGTTCAATTAAGGGTCGGCATATTCGGCACTGGCTTTGAGATCAAATCGTATCCTGGCGAAATTACACGTTGTTGGCATCTTCCTTGGAAGGATGCGCGGCGATCCAATCCAGGGCCTTTTGGATTAGCTCAGGAATTGGTGGGGCGGTTGGTAAATGGGCCCCTTGGGGTTTGAAGCCCTCCTCGTTGGCTTCGTAGGTCAATTCAATTGCCTGACCCTCGTTGTCAGTATAGCTGTAGCCACCCTTGGCAGAAATGGCTTCGTTTTCTGAGCCGGCATTCAATAACTGTCCTTCTTCTTGGGCCTTGATTCCATTTCCTGACTCGTAGGCCCATTTGTACGAGCCATCCGGATTGGGTCCGTCTTGTGTTTGACTCACTATAGGAATTGGCTCGTCCGCTGGTGCTGCTACAGCACAGCTTCCTAGGGCCACCAGGGTTATCTGAGGGGAAAATTTTATTTATTAATTATATTCAATATTTTTGCTTGACTTGTGTACTATGAAACTTGATTGAGAATTCTTGTTGTACTAGTATGGTTATTAGTAACTATTAGAATCCTTAGATGGCGGAAAACCAGCCTTATTCTTCATGGCCATTGGAATTGCGTGATTCCTTAACGGGTACAAGATTGATTGATGCTTGATGTTACAGGCAGAAGCAAGATCTTAATCAAACGTTTATATCAAAGATGGCGTCATTTGTGAGAAGTTTATGAACAATTAATTATTATAATTACATTATTTATGAAATAGATAGAAATTAAAATCTTTAAATATTCACAAGATATGGTACTCCATGCACAAGGACATATATTTTACATGAAAAAAGTTCATTTAATCGATTCGTGACAAAAACTACCCTCGCGTCAAGAATCCTTTGTTCGATCGAATGCATACGATAAAACTCCAATGGGAAATTTCGGATTTTGAAAAATCCAGAGATTATACGAAAAAGTAGAAAATTGTGGAAAACTTATATGATATCTTACCAATATGGCGTACATGCTGCAGCAGTAATTGTTGACGAGCAAGTGTTTATCAGGGCCTGCAGCAGCAGTCGTTTATATACCCCGGAGGCGTCACTAATACCATCATCCTCAGTAGGTCCCTGACGGCCACCATCTTCAATGATCTTCGACGTGGGGTACGTCGAGTGCACGTCGAGTATTTGCAGTAATACACCCGGTGCATGCGTGGTGGAAAGGAATGATACACGTATGGGAACAACACACCGTTCATCACCGGCTACCTTCCCGGGGATCACCATGTCACACACCGGCTAAATGTCATCAGGTCCCCGATGGAAGACGCTTCTTACTCAATTGTCATAAATACTTTACCTGAGAATGATGTTTTGTCGTTACTCCAACCCCAGTCACGGTCTAGGTCCTGATCCTGATAAAGAATTCCGCGAAAGCGCCATTTTGTTCTCTGGACTTCTCTTTAAATTAAATCCTACTTGATCTAGGGGTTGAAAATAAAACGATTACTTCCACTTATAGCGTTATGGCAATTTTTAGGTTATAATTTTAAATCCTCAAACGTATTAATAGATTTCTGTTGAACGCATAGCAATTATTACATGTTAATACTTTGAGGGTCGAGGCCCCCGGAAACCTTGAGGTCATCCAAGAAGACGTTGATGGCTTACAGTACCACGAGATCATGTTGCACAGCATCAGAGGCACCCTTCACCAGAGGAATTAATCTTCTAGCTGCTTATGTCGACTCGAGTATACCAACCGTTTCGATGTTTCTTCCAAAGTCTGTAACCTGTTTGATTTTCCATATGGTAAAACGTCGAACAGGGTATAGTGATTCACCAATGAGTATTTAACGATATATCGAAGATTGCATCGACAGTCACGCATTGCACGACCATAACTGCCATTGCAATTCTCCATAGATTTAACCTCACAATGGTATCCATGCCTACTTTATTCACTTCTATTGCGTCTTTCCATGGGGCGACAAAACGAACTCTATGAGATACACGCACGATAGGACTTATGGCTATCGACTATTTCTAATAAAATATTTGCAATATAAAATTGAAATGTGCAATTCCTATAGAGGCGAAGTATCCCTAAAGATAATTTATGGCTCGTAACCTCTAGCGTATGGTCAAAGGTCATTGAGAAACCTCCAAACAATTCCAATCGGCATTCCATAGTGAAATGCAACCTCGCGATTGCAGTTGCTAATAAATGCGTTTAGTTGCAAGGATAATGAGAGTTAGTTGCGTGTCGAAGTGGCAGTGTAGTTTCTGCATAATTCAGAATCTTTGTCATCGATATGTTTGAAGAATCTCGTTACTCTTGAATTCAACATAACCTCTTTACCTAGAAAGCAAAATTTTTGAAGAACCTTTTATGACATTCGGACGTTAATCAAACAAAGTGCATTCTTTTAATTGATATCGTTTAATTATCTACCAGGAGGAATTCATAAATAAACAGAAGGTTAATTTACCTATCTAATGACTTATTATTACAATGTCATTACAATCAATGATTTCTATTAACAGTGTATGACGTATTGAATTCCTCCAATAGTTCCTATTTATGCGCGAACAATTATGTCTATATAAATAGTCGCGTCTTATCCCGTTGCTGCAGTCGCGAATCTTTCATTGTTCTTTGTGACAAAGATACAAAGATAGGAAACAATGATAAAATAGAGAAATGAATATAATATATTACGCCAGTTCCAACTGTTTACACGTTAGAGCATTTAGTACATACTCAATGAGCGTTAATGGCCTCTCGTCAAGTTACATAACGGAAAATTATTTTTTTCAAAATGTAAGTGTCATTTTAACGGCTTTGACTTTCCTATTATTCTTCTTGCTTTCTACTGTCCACGTTTCTCTTGCTTCTTATTACTCATTACCGTCTTTAGCCGCCCCTGCAATTATTCACGACTGCATACTCAGCGACACTGAACACACACGATTACCATAAGATAGCCAGTTGCGATACGATGCACAATTTAATAATTACAATTAATTGGTATAAATAATAAATCCTATGGATTAATTAACCGGTTGCCTGTACTTGGCACGAGACTCGACCGAGCCTCTTCATAATTAATCCGATGGATTTATTAATAATTAAGTAACAATAAAAAGAAATGCCTTATTAGACAAAATTTATTACTTTATTGTTGAATACAACAGTTGGAAATTTTGTAACTGAAAGTGATACGTGATCAATACGAATTGTTAATACAGTTTATTAGCAGTATGACATTTTGAGAAAACGCAAGATAGCCTTTTCTTGTTGAACAGTTTAATATTGTTTCTTGAGAACTGCAGCTTCGTCGTATGGATGAGCAGCCGCCCATTCGATGGCCCTGGCAATGTATTCCGGAATTGCCTGAGGAGGTGGAGGAGTTGGTAAATGAGATCCAGTGAAAACAGCACCAGCTTCATTAGCAGTCCACCCCAGTACGATGTCAGTGCCATCTGGAGCTTTCCAGCTGGCTGAACCTTCGATGACCTGAGCCAATTCCTTATCGGTTTTTTTACCGGTTCCATGCTCCTTTATCGATATCCCATTGCCGGACCATTCATTCGTGAATTCTCCTTCCAGACCAACTTCCAGTTTTTGACTGTCGATTGGCGCGTCTTTATCACTTCCGGCAGCTGCCGCCATGGCGCTAGTTGTCGCTACAATACCGGCTAGTAGCTGTAAGGAAATATGAGTGTAGAACAATTATTTCCTTTTTAATTAATTTCTTCATTAATTCTACAACTTACTACGAACTTCATGTTGATAACGTTCATGTTCAGTGCGTTCTATGAATTGCTGTTCACTGATGTACATTTATAGGTACCGATCAGATAGAGTCGTAGATGCGACTAGGTGGGATCAAATGTCACAAGATGAAAATATTCGAACATACAGGTTACTTCGGATAAATATTATATATTAATATTCTTCACGTGTATGAATACGTAAGTATACGTAAGTGTAAACCAGCAGACACTCTCGTTCGGCGAAGATCGCTAACGGTAGTCTTATTTTTCCACATTGGAAATATTACAACAGGATCGTCTTGCGGCGACCATTCAAGAAACTTTTATATCTCCCCTAACTACTTCTCATTAGGTAATATACAGATAATACTCGAAAATATTAGCAAATTACAAAATCTTTATGATCAACGTCCTATATGCTTATACGTATGTATATTTACATATATGTACATAGAGCACGGCTATAGGATGGACTTTAGTTACTTACGAATCCGCTTTCACTAGCCAGAGTAGTTACTTTTATTCATTTCTCTTTGCCTCACAATTATCACATACTTAATCGCCATTACGCCTACCTAAAAGCACACGTGAGTATCGTTGACCATACTTAATGAATATTTGCAATATTTGCATGATTCTGGAAAAAAATTTTATGTTCATGCCTGTCATTTCCATAAAGCTTTAATGTGCAAGTGTGAAAGTATTGATGTTAAGAAATATAGTAAAATTAAATAAGGATTGCACTGGTCAATATGTACATACAGTAGGGTAGATCTGCATGTTACGAATGAGTGCCAAGAGATTCAAGAGACAGAAAACAAGAGAATCTTTAGCTGAGATGAAAGTAAAATTGAATTCGGCATGAATTGCATGCAGTCGCCGTGGACCGAGTAGCCAGGCAGTCACTCTTAAGATCTTATATGTCAAGGTCGTTGTGGGACGCATCTTCTTGCTAGTCTTACACAAGACGATCGCGAACTCGCCTGAACACGATTTACGTCGCCTCGTGCAAACGCGGCTTAACGCGTTGGATTTGCTGATTAGCGATTACCGGCAACTGGACCCGCTTGACATTTACTTTGCAGCATCACTTCGCGGCCTCGTGGCCATTATTCGCAAAAATGAGCACGGTTAACCATAGAACTAGTGTGGGAGGAATTTTTGTTATTTTTTTGGAATTATTGTAACAATTATGCTTCATAGAAGTAACATTTTTTTACGTATGTTATAATAAATTTGAAACGATAAAAAATTTCTATGGCTATATGCATAATAAAAAGGTTGATTTTTAAAAATTAGAATTTTATATCATTTCTTTCTTGTTGCTATACAACAAAATTTACATTTTGATATTGACTGTATATGTTAGAATACGTAATTTATATTTCGTATTCTAACATTCTAACTTGTATTCGTGCATATTGTATTTATAATGAGTGCCCCTAATGATGGGCAACCATGAATGATTCGTTGATGAAAAATTCGCTAGTTTCAGGAGTTATCTACTTTTATAATCATTGATATTCATTACTTTGGTGCTTTGCATCACGTATTGGAAATAGGCAATCGATTTCTAGAATTATTCAATTGATAAATGACTGACAAAATGACAATTCAAAAATGTAAGCAAATGATTTAAAGAAATGAGAATAGAGAATTGGGACGCATAACGAATCTAATCATAACGTGCCTCGTATGTTTTGATAGATCAGGCATTAATTTCGCCATGAGTTTCGTTGGAAAAGAAATTTTTGATTTCGATTATAATTTTGTCTTCCAAGAATTACAGACGCAATAATCGATTCAGGATTCGTTAACTGACGTATTCTTCGATCGAGCAAGGAATCAATATTGAGAAATATGAAAGATCATTAAATCTAATAACAGTACCATTAATTGTGATTATGTAATGATCAAGATTCACCAAGACTGTATTACGACGTGAAATTTTAAATACATTGTCATCTCAAAATATCGATTAAAATTCATTACCTCAAAAAAATGAATATATCAAAATTTTTACACATTCCCAAAATCCAATTCTAAGTACCAAAATGTAATGATCATCATATAACAATATGATGAAATAAATATAAAAATTCCAGAACAGAAAGTTTATCTGTCACACGTTGCGTAGTGATACACCATATTGTGTTACGTAACAGATAAAAAATATAATACAAACAAAAATACTAGTATACAACAAACGATTTTTCAAATATAATTCTTCCTTATGAATAATAACGGTTGATTAAAATCACTAAGGTTAGAAAAAAGTATCCATACAACACGATATATCCAGTTCGAGCAAACTTGATTGTATTTCGAAATCCAAAAGTTTATCGACCGTACCTGTTACGCAGCCCATCCGAGGAATCCACACAACGTATACAGCCTGTATCTAATGCAGCTTCCCGACGGAAGTGATTGAACTGCATCTATTTATGTCAACGAACTCCAGGAAACCAGTTTACACGGCAACTGCTATGACATTTAGGATGATTGTACACGTGAGCGTGTCGAAAATTCGGTAGAATGGTTTTGTCGAGCCAAATGGGGGCGACCATTTGCCTATATAAACTCGGCTTCAGGATGATCCTGCCACATCAGTTCTTCCGTCTTTCACATCATGAAGTCTCTGGTAAGCATAGCCAACCCACCCACTATTAATGATCAGTGAGTGACTTTGACAAATTCTTGAATCTTTTCTTAAAAAAGAGAAACAAGAGAACTCATTAACGAATACCAATTAATTATTTTCTTCGACTTCCAGGTATTCGCCATTGTCCTCTGCGTAAGTGCCTGCTTGGCGGATGTGTCCCACATCGTTGGCAAGCCTATCGCCATTCTTCGAGATGAGAAGGACGTGGCACCAGACGGTTCATTTGGCTATGAATACGAAACTGAGAATGGAATAAAGGCCAATGCACAAGGAAATTCAGCTGGTGCTGTTCAGGGTACTTTCCAATGGACCGCTCCTGATGGTACTCCTGTGCAGATGACTTACACTGCTGATCAAAATGGATATCAGGTCCAGGGTAATGCTGTACCCACACCACCTCCAGTTCCTCAGTCGGTTCTTCGCACTCTGGAATATATTGCTGCTCATCCTTATAAAGAAGAGCCTAGCGAATCTAAAAAATTCTAGACGATCATTGGCTGACACGATATACTGACTTGATTATATTATTTATAATAAAAGCACTAGTGTTATGATAAAAATCAACTGGATATATCTTTAGACACACCTGGTATAACCTTTAACAATTCATTAGCTTGGATTCTTGTATATTGATAATGAAAAAAAATTATGTAACGGACTGGATATAATGGACGTCAGAAATTCCAAGATGGATCGTGACAAGGAAGAGTTTAGTAGTTTAAGATCGAACTAGGAAGATGAACTTTCTCCCTTGTATAAAGTAACTGGGATATAAGATAGCCAGCTATTGGCGAATGATAATTAGATCTTCTGGTCCAGATCATCTTAGATACCGTAATTCGCATCCCTATGACCTGGCTGACCTGTGATGTACCAAATTCACTTTCTGTACTCTGTAATAATTTTTGTACTGTATATATATACTACAGTAGGGTATAGGTTGATGATCAAGGATCATCCAACTGACGGTAGTATGTCTGGATCGAGTCAGAGATCAGTGGATCTTGTAATAAGCTATGGATCATTCGAGATGATTATATACGACATTCGTGAAAAGTTAACGGATCATCTTGGGCACGATTTCGTGACTTCTCGATGACCGTCTGAGAACGTGCGGAGATCTCAGCCAGACTCATTCAGTATGGATAATAAAATATCCTATGGTGAGAATAAGATGAGTGATGCTGTTGGTCATTGAAGATAGGAGTTACGTGTATTTTAAAAATATTTTTTTTGTCAACCTCTTACATTAATCAGAAGCCGTTTTACGAAATTGTAAATAGTAACCTCGACTTGCTTAGAAATAATCTAATAAGCATACGAGATGCTTTGAGAATAAATTACTATTATTCTAAAGGACCGTTTACCCGCCATTCGATTATCCCTTAATCTTAGAATTCATTGATTGGTATTAGATCGTTAGTGATGAATAAATACTGGGATACAAAAAGATATGTAAATTCAAAACAGGCCGTTTAATATAAACGTGTTTATCATTATATTACAGTTTTATATGCATATTAACAAGATTGACTCCAAAATGACTGTAAAACCGCTAGTCATTTTCGAGCCGATAAATCTTATTAATCAATACAAAAAAAATGAATATCCATTACAACAGATCCAATAGAATAATTGAACGTTCGTGGAATCTTATAAAGAAATATTCAGCATCCGAATAAAATTCCTAATCGAATTCCAGATTGGCCCACAACAAGAGCGTCATCAATCACAGATAATCGATCGGCCAATCACTTTCTCAAGTTGTCTTTCTCAAGTTGTCTTTCTCAGGATGAGCGGCGAACTACTCCAGGGCGTGAAGAATTGCTTGGGGAATTTCTGGTGCGAGCGGCAGATGATCACCACGAGGTTGGAAGCCATTTTCATCTGCGGTATAACTCAAGGAAATCGGCGTCCCATCTTCGGATGTATAACTGAAGCTGCCCTGGACCGCGAGACTTGCATCTTCAGCATTGTCGACCTTCTTAAGTTGAAAGAAGTTCAGTGTTCGCTTGATCTGACCCTGTCCAAGAATTCGCGCCATAGCCCTCATTATTAACGGAAGGATATCCAGGATTACGGTACCTTACCAGAATGGCACGAAACCACGACTGTCAAAAAGAAAATGATAAGATACAGCCTACATAGACGGATTGTCATTGTCGGACGTACTTGGTAGCACCAAACTAGGTCCACGCTAGAATGCCCTTATCTACAAGCGTAGGGATAAAACCAGCCCCTAGTACTTGCCCTTCTAGAGAAGGAAGAATCAGTTCCTCGGGAAGATGAAGAAGAAAACAAAAAGAACACATTGTCAATGTCGATTCAGAATGATGAGCTGGAATTTTGCTTCGAAACTATCCAATATTGTTCTGACGTCAGATCGAGACCGTCTATAAACAGAATACAAATATTCAACGTACAAACAGCTCAATATCGTTTAAACATCGACCCGACATTGAACGGACGTTCTACCAACGATCAACGCCAATTTCAGCCAGTATCGTGCGCACAATCTGCCTAATGTTATTTTCTGCATCAGATTGACGCAATCTAGACACGAAATAGCAACGTTGAGCCAATGTCAAAACGTATTATCAGTATCGGTTCAACGTCAGGTCAACAGTCCACAGATGATCAGTGCCAATTCTGAATTGGCGTTGTGCAATCAAACGGCCCGGTGCCGGTCTGACGTTGCGACGATGCTGGGCACATAATGTAACAGTAGCATTGTACCGGAAGTGGCACTTGAGACCTGGTGAACGCTGATAAAATGTCTTAAATCGGTACTGCAATTCACCACCGGCTCGGTACTGACAGCGTAGCATACCCACTCTTGGTTCAGTAGTGGGCCAAGTCTGTCAGCAGACCTTGGCTGCCGAAGTCAGCGCAATGGAAAGCCGTTCATCAAAGTTGGCATAAGACCAACATTTCTTTAAGGGATATAACAATATGATGAAATAAATATAAAAATTCCGAGACAGAGAGTTTATCTGTCACACGTTGCGGAGTGATACACCATATTGTGTTACGTAACAGATAAAAAATATAATACAAATAAAAATACTAGTATACAACAAACGATTTTTCAAATAAAATTCTTCCCTCATGAATAATAACGGTTGATTAAAATCACTAAGGTAAAAAAAAAAGTATCCATACAACACGATATATCCAGTTCGAGCTAACTTGCTTGTATTTCGAAATCCAACAGTTTATCGACCGTACCTGTTACGCAGCCCATCCGAGGAATCCACACAACGTATACAGCCTGTATCCAATCTTTCCAGAGCCTGATTAGAATGCAGCTTCCTGGCGGAAGTGATCGAACTGCATCCATTTATGTCAACGAACTGCAGGCGTTCGCGAAAGCACTTGAATCCAAACGAAGACCTCGAAATTTCGACTCAACATTTCGTTCTCTATCAACCGCCTTGTCAACTACCCATACACTCTACAGGCACACGTTTATGTACACAAATACTTAATTGTACACATTATTGATGCAGACGTCCATTATTCTAACCAGTATCAACTCTGTATACAGAGTATACGTGGCGAAATATATATTTCGGATATATCCAAATATAAAGTATAAGGGTAATGGTCTAAGTATAAAGGTAATGGTCAATTATCACTTCTAACTTACGTAACGTTTATAAATTGGGCTGGTGGCTCAGTGGGTAGAGTGTCGAACTCTTCACTTTGAACATCCCGACAATCGCAGGTCCCGAGTTCCTTTCCAGGAGGCACAAACAGAACCATTTTTTAAAATGTTGTTTTAATCATACAATTTTACCCCATTATATCAATTGCATATTTCATGTAATTTAATGAATATCAAAACAGTCTGAACAATTTTCTGTGTAAATTGCACACGCCCACGCGGATAGCCAGGTACTGGAAGTACAATTTCTACTAGGGTATGCTATGATATAAGTCCGCACGTATTTCAGCATGAATGTTCATGTATATTTATATGTTCATTTATGTCTCTTCCTAACGCCCCGGAAATCGTAGTATCTCTCGGCTCTGTGCTACCATGGTTACCCCCGGATGCCCTCAGGATCTCGAAGATGTAACCAGCGTCTCTCCCGGCCTCCTACGCTCTCGTAGGTAGGCCTCACGGGTGCATTCGGCGGTGATGTCGGTACCCCCCGTCGGGACCCGTCGGGACGTCGGTACCCCTCGTACCGACAGCACTCCGTCAGTGCCATAGATGGTCCCCCGGGCCTCGTAGTTTCTTTAGAATTTTTCAGTTGCCCCACGGAACCGTTTTAAGCATGGTAAAACAATAATAATAGTCCCCGAAGGGAATTGATAACAGTTTCTAAACGCGATATCAGTCCACGCTCATATGTAATCGCAATGATGCTTTTCGGGCCTTACGGTGTAGCTTGGCTGTTTCCTGTTTTCTAGTTATTTCGTGACTTACACAAAGTGCCACGACACAGTATATGTATACTAGAATAGGGTGTAGGCTGATGACAAGGATCATCCAACTGACGGTAGTATGTCTGGATCGAGTCAGAGATCAGTGAATCTTGTAATATGCTATGGATCATTCAAGATAATTATATACGACATTCGTGACAAGCCAACGGATCATCTTGGGCACGATTTCGTGACTTCTAGATGACCGTCTGAGAACGTGCGGAGATCTCAGCCAGACTCATTCAGTATGGATAATAAAATATCCTATGGTGAGAATAAGATGAATGATGCTGTTGGTCATTGAAGATAGGAGTTACGTGTATTTTAAAAATATTTTTTTTGTCAACCTCTTACGTTAATCAGAAGCCGTTTTACGAAATTGTAAATAGTAACCTCGACTTGCTTAGAAATAATCTCATAAGCATACGAGATGCTTTGAGAATAAATTATTATTATTCTCAAGGACTGTTTACCCACCATTCGGTTATCCCCTAATCTTAGAATTCATTGATTGGTATTAGATCGTTAGTGATGAATGAATACTGGGATACAAACAGATATGTAAATTCAAAACAGGTCGTTTAATATAAACGTTTTTATCATGATATTACAGTTTTATATGCATATTTACAAGATCGACTCCAAAACGACTGTAAAACCGCCAGTCATTTTCGAGCCGATAAATCTTACTAATCAATATGAAATAATGAATATCCATTACAACAGATCCAATAGAATAATTGAAAGTTCGTGGAATCTTGTAAAGAAATACTAAGCATCCGAATAAAATTCCTAATCGAATTCCAGATTGGCCCATAACGAGAGCGTCATCAATCACAGATAATCGATCGGCCAATCACTTTCTCAAGTTGTCTTCTTCAGGATGAGCGGCGATCCACTCCAGGGCGCGAAGAATTGCCTGGGGAATTTCTGGTGCGACAGGCAGATGATCGCCACGAGGTTGGAAGCCATTTTCATCTGCGGTATAACTCAAGGAAATCGGCGTCCCATCTTCAGACGTATAACTGAAGCTGCCCTGGACCGCGAGACTTGCATCTTCAGCATTGTCGACCTTCTTAGGTTGACCCTTTTCCTCGGCCTTTATTCCATTGGCTGTTTCGAAACTCCAGGCATAGGAACCATCCGGATTGGGACCGTCTTCGCTGCGACTCAAAATTGAAATTGGCGTCTCACTATCAACGGGCGCCGCGACGGCGGCTGCTGCCAGAAGAGCTAAGAGAATTGATGATTTCTGAAATAATAGATGACAATTTTTATATTTATTAAACCGTCGACCACTTTGAAATATATGCTACATGCAAATTGTACTGCTTTACTGTATTTTTTTTAAAGACAGAATCGATATGGCTACCGCGTGACTCAATAGTAGATTTGTAGAATGGTTGTCAGGTTCGTTAGTAACGAGACAAGACAAACAATTGCTCTTCCGCTACGGGCGGCTGTGTGTTTAAGAGAGAGTCAAGCAAGTTTCCATAAGATCTTCTCGAAGGATTAAAGAAACGTTGAAGTACATCTTTTCAGGCATTTTATCAATTTTTAATTCACACCCCTCGAATAAGAATACTCGAACAACAATAAGCCACGGCACTTACACGAAATTTGCGATTGATTATGAAAATCAGAAACAAAATTGCCAGTCACATTTTCACGTGTTACACAAAATTCCAGATAAATTTTTCACCGTAAAATCATCGATAAGACAAGTTCACCGAACTCGTGAAAAAAGATTTGTATGTAAAAAAAGCTTAATACGACGTTCGCGTGTCATTGAGGTGTCAATGAACGATGACGTAACAAGCATATAAGTATGTTGTAATATCTTTTCACTTTTTCTTTTACTGTCCCACAAGTCGTCAACTCGATACACACGATAATTTCCAAAAAAGGTTACACATGCATGTCTATACCCAATAATAAATTGTTCAGGAAAATTTTAAACCCTTATCAGTTATCCGTTACCAAGGCGACACTTGTAACAAAAGAAATCACTTAACACGAACTAATATCGTGTACTGATTTTTCTTTAAGGAGAAAGAAACGAAAATACTCTACGCGCTCCCAATCTCCGAAGAAAGTAAGACGGGTTAGTTTTATTCTCTGGACCGGTCGAAATTTACTGACATACGTGACACATGTCTAACTCACCAAGGCGTCCATGTCTGATGTCGTCGGTGCTGATTTGTCGAGTCTTAGGAAAGACCGGGCGAAGACTCGCTTTTATACGAAAGCCGAAACCTTGCGACGTGCTAGGTGCGACATACTGAAGACGCTGGTGCCTCCCCCATAGACGACGACGACGAAGACGTCGCGTCCCGTCAACGCTTTACTCGATTCTGACAGGTCAACATGACGGGGACATGCATTGCGACATGTAACTACGACTACGGCAATGCTTGGCATCGGCACATATTCAAATCTGCTGACCGTTAAATCTTTATATATATATATATATATTTTATCATTAAACTGGAAAAAATATGCAAAATCCGTCAGGTTCGAAAAGGTCAAAGTGTCATGAGATATTTTATCGATTGGATTGATGGGAAAATGTACTCTGGTTGTCGTGGTGAGAAAAGACTTGATTTTTTAATGAATTTTTCAGCATTTTACTAAAGATTCGAGGCTTTCCAAATATGGGGAAAAAATGTACGTGTGGGTGTTACAGGATATGGAAAACTTTGCCAACTCGATTCACGTATTCGATACTTTCATTGACCCGTCTTCTCGTTCTTTCTTTTTTGTCTTTCTCTCTCTCTTTCTCTCTCTTTGATTCTCTCCTTATTCGACGTAACTCATAGAGATTCTTAGGTACTGAAATGCACGTTATAAATTCAGCCGTGTACCGAATTTCTGGAACCTTGAACGCAGTCCGAATACATAAACAATTATTTATCTCGATCGCGAAAACCGAATTTATGCGAATCGTGACGCACTTGAATCTGCATTCGATCTAACATATGCCCATCGCGCAAGTCACGGCTATTATAATTACAGTAATTAGTCAAGGCTTAATTGATGTTGTTAGCCGATTAAAATATAGCCAATTAGTACCCACTTGTTCGGTAGAGTTAAGCACTCGAACCTGCACTCTTGAATTCTTCAGGTTATCATATGTGATTTACGGAGGAAAGAAAAAAGCATCATTTCTTTTCCTCTAAAATCATCAAGGACAAGCAATTTTTTTTCTATATTCACACCTACGATAAACTAGCGATCTTAGCGAATTTCAGGCTCTCGAATTAATCCCCATAATGCGCAATACAGTGCTGGACCATAAATGATCATTTACGCGACGGCACGTCGAATAAATCAACGAAAGGTCCGTCTTGAGGAGGAAACCAATAATGACGATCCAGCAGACGATGATAGTTGGACTTAATGACCTGGCCATTCTAACTGTTCTGACATCAGTCGGCCGCCATTCTCACTATCTTTAACGTACTATAGTTAGTATCATACTATCATTATTTGAATTTCATGTAAATAGGATGATACACCATAAAGTTATGTTAGACTTTTAATGACGATGACGAAAAAAAAAACCAAACTCTTCGACCACTTATACTCACGTATACTTAAGTTTACGGGAATTTTCAGAACTAAAATTTCATACGGCGATGGAGGTGCAGATTTAATGATAACGATGAAAGGAAAAAAATGACTTTTTAATGCATAAACAAGTAAAGAGGAAAGTAAAGAAATAAACCAAGGTGATACGAGCCAATAAAATTTCACCCTGAACTCTATTAACTTAAGGATCGGTAATGAAATTATTACACGACTCTTACGTAAAACGATAAAGGTCGGTTCACACTGCTAAAAGCGATATACAAGTCATTGAAAATTGTGTATCAGATCTAACCCAACGCAGTGACGGTCGCACTGGAGATCATTAAATTTGGAATTTCTTATCCGAATTTTGATAGAAAATTATCCTGTACCCAGAATGCAACATCTGCCGTTCGAAATGACGTGAAAGTAAAAATCTCGAGTATTAAGTATTTGGGTTAGTTGCACGACCTTCGCGTTAAAAAGTTATGGAGTAGTTTGCATCGGGTGGTTGCATGCGACGGATTCTGGGACTTGTGGGCCCCAGTCTCGTTTACGTTTACGTTTAATTCGCGCTGGCCGAGTTTCACGAAAAATTATCCCCGTTGAGGATCCACCAGGTTGCTCATCATCGTGGGAATTTGTACGTATATCGTATATTCATATTGAATCAAGTGGCATTTCTGATGTTCACCATTTTGTATAATTAGTTTTTTTTTACTTCTCTGCACTTTTGTTTTATCATCCGATGTCAATACGAATTTATATATTTTTGAGTAAAACCGATGATATGTTAACCTTTGAAAAATTTATTACCCTAATTTCTAAATTATATGAGATTTCACATAAGTGAACGCACCTGTCCTTGACCCTTTAAAATTTCCATGGATTCGTGCACGGACATATTAGTGTTTCGCCATGACAGATATGAAGAAGATACTCTGTTGCACAGAAACATTTTCACATGGTCCACGCAGACACCACGAACACCCATAGCATTCTTTAGCGCCATTAAATAATCCTAATAAAAAGATTCCTATGGTCACCATCCATATCCCATGACCTTGATGAATTTTTAGTCTGCCATAAACAAAATTCTCATAAAGTCCAGTTTCACTGTCACTCTACAAAATCTATCAATAATACCAATAACGTTCAGCGTATCCGCAGCATCCTCTTGTAATGCCCGTATTCGTTATTTCAGTGATTTCGCAAATTATGACAAAATCCTAAAAGAATCTTCCGAGCGTGCAAAACAATCCTGCAATTTTAATAAATCTATAATTTCAAAAGTTTAAGTCGATTGGCTAATCAATAACATCAATATATCAAATGTATCCACAGCATCCCGCAATCATCTTCGTATCCCATTATTTCATTGAATCCACCAGCAGCTATGACAAAATCCAGTAAGGATCTTCTCAAGGTGCAAAGTAATCCGACAATTCCACAGATACGAGTGACGTAATGATTCGCATGTCTCTCAGATTAACTTGTGAAACGTACCTAGGGATTTCGTCATTGAACGAATAACAGAGAAAAACAAGAGAGAGAGAAAGAGAGAGAAAATGAAGGGAAGCCAAAAGAAACGAATCAAGACGCATTGAAAAAAAAAGGATTAAACTTCTCAGAGTTACAGCATTCTAATCCACCCACGTTACTCATCCTTACTCAAGTTACCTGGATTACTAATTCCATCTCTTTACACGTGTGCTGGATGGAGTGGCTAATTATCTTCGAGTATCTTCGACCCTGGAGAATCTTTCGCTCCAAGCCATATGTAATATACAAGCATATATAGGTATAATTCCCATATACATATGTGATCCACAGACTCAATGATGATTAAGTAACATCACCTGTATCGAAGTAACAGGTGAGTAGATACTGACTGGTATTGGTCAGACTGGTGGCTGTTGTCAGATCGAATTGAAAAGAAGCATTAAAAAGATACGTATAACCAGGAACATATAAAAATGAATGACTTTTGTCCCGTACGACGACCATGACTGGTTCTTCAATACTGGTTCTACAGAATGGTACATGCTCTCTATGAATTTTGACGTGTTATTAATAATAAAGATTTTCGGAAGCTTCGTATCAAAAGATAATAATGACATTTTGATTTTGTATTCGTCACTGACAGTCACTGTATCTTAATCGATGATCATTAAACGCTGAGTCTTATTAAAATTTAAATATGTCTGCTATCGGGGTCTTGAGTGAATATTAATTTTGAAAAATACTAATTTCATGTGCTACACAAATATTTACAGGATCCTCTTGTATTAAAAAAAAATTATATTGTGCAGCTATAAATATATATGTGTAATCTGTTAAAGGAGTTATTAATAAATCTATCATTACTTCACTGTTTTTAATGACGTTGGACTAACCTTTCACGTAATTAATGCCTTAACGAGCTCTTGACGACTAAATTTGACGAGTCGAAAATATAGTCAAAATTTTTATTTATTTCTCTACTCACCACGCATTTGTGCAGACGCACGCTGAGATAATACATTGTGTATTCGTTTTTGGTGTTTACTGCGAACTTCTTCGTGGATTGTTTATCCACAAAGTGGTGGGCGAAATTGTTATGAATGCTTGATACTTCAAACTATTAAGTATACAACTTGACCAACTGGCTAATTAAACAATTGGTACAAGGTATGAAGTAGACAGTGTGCCAAAAAGACAGAAAAACTAGAAAAGACTTGCACGAGCTCGATTAAAACAGTTCGATGTCCCCGGACGCGCCCGGAATTCCAATTGACGGGAATACCAATCGGTTCTTCCTCTTCTCTCGCCTCTTTCCTTTTTTTTTTATTGAAGCAACTGACTTCTGCCGCCATGCGAAAAGGTCGCCTTGTTCGCGTTGTCATTCCGACTGAGTAGTTTGTAATGGACTTGGTACACGATGTAGGTACAAGAACAATTTAACAGAAGAAGCCAATGAGTAATTGTTGTCCGTGAATTTAGACAGAGTAGAACGCGGAAATGTTGATAGCTGAAGGTGAAAAAAAAATCAATAAATGACAGAGCAATAAAGTTGTAGAAAATAAGGATGAAATAAAGAAGCATCTGACGCGTCAGTGAGCTTGATGAAAATAACGGTGAGCAATTAAACAAAGATCATTATTCAGATATAGTAAGTATAAATACGTTTTTAATGACAGTAAAAATCAGTCACGTTAAAATACGACGAATTAAAGTCTTGAATTTTACATAGAAACGACTATAGGGTTTAATCACTTGTTTTAAGGTTAGAAAAGTTGACTGCTCGAGATAAAGACCTCAATTTGTTACAGGATGGATACGCAATAAGTAAGTATCAGGATAATCTAACCTCAATCGTTAAGAGGAAATGTCAAGAATGAGACGCAACCTGAATAATCGACACGTGACACTCGAAGTCTGATCGATATATAAATCGATATCGAGTTACGAAATTGACATAACCATTCTTTCTATTATAAGATAACGCGAAACCATCCAGTTGAGCAGCTATTATCATATCGATCAGTGTAAAGATCAATCGAAGCTCATCATTTGCGAAGAGCAATCATTCATTCGGAATGTGAGATCAACGATGCTGCAAAATTGGCATAAATTTCTTATGCATTATTTAAACCATCAACAGCTAGTTGCGACCGACTACCGACTACTTACTGGCTTGTTATCGGCACATCTAGTTACTGTCAATTCACTAATTATTTCTCATTTATCCAAGAAAGAGAAACCAGTTGTCGTTTCATGGATTCTGTGCGCCATTAGCGCACGCGCGCAATAGATATCAGTTTAAATTAGCCAACCAGT
>JARQST010000464.1:448986-542744 GCA_030142225.1 Pachycephus smyrnensis | reverse complement strand
CCAGTTGTCGTTTCATGGATTCTGTGCGCCATTAGCGCACGCGCGCAATAGATATCAGTTTAAATTAGCCAACCAGTCCTCGAATGATTAGCCGACATCATAATGAATTTCTTAAACTCCCCGAATGTACGTTCAATGGCGTCTGGTTAATTATGGTATTCATAATATTCAGCATAACGTATCTATATTACATTCGATTGAATTTACACGTTGAATTTTGTACTTTGATACCAACGCGTAATGATAGTGTTTAACGCATCATGAATTTTAATTGTTTAGATGATTATTACCCAAGAACTTAGACATACCCTATAATAATGTCATCAAAAAATTTCTTAGGCCCAAATTACATTGTAGAATGCATACGCCTACTACTGTACTCACTATAGGTATACTACGTTCAAGATAATATATCGAAAAGTGCCTTGAGGTCGTAGAATACAGTTCTTAACGTTCACTCATTCATCCATTGTTGATCCAAATGAAATATAATAATAAGAAGCATTACGAAGCAGTATAGATGGGAATTATTAAAGTCAATCATTGAATGAAGTAGCGTGAAAGGTGAGTTTATCGGTTGTCTCGAGAAATCAGCTTCCGAGGATATTATAATAAATTATTACGTATCACCTGAAGTTAGCCGGTCCGTTTGATTTCTATGGTGGAACCACCTTCAAGTGGTGCGTTTGCCGTGAATAACCCTATATATATAATTTGAATATTCTGATTGAATTTCATTCTGAAAGCATTTCCGTCCATCTCTCTTATTGGTGCTTATGGTTAATCAATATTATGAGGACAACTAGATTTCACTTGGCTAATGACGGTGGATGATGATCATTATTAACCAGTAATAAAAGTGTCTTGATAAAACCTTTAAATACCGATCGTGCTAGAATGTAATGTCGTGAGTGATTTTGCTCTGTTGCAAAACATTGGCTTCACATAGATTCTCTTCTTAGGCTTTGAATTTCAGCCTCGGGCCAAGATGAGGCTTCTTCTTGTATTCTTACGAAAGCTATTATTTCAACCTTTAATCTTACGAATCTATGTAAGTACACGTGTACACTTGGTCCACTGTATATCAGAGGGTATTAATTATACGTATTAAGAGACAGATATTTTTAGGTTAGAAAGGTGTTTTCTCGTACATATAAATTTATGTATATTTTTTCTGTTTTTTTTTCTGATTTTGGGATAGGTAAGGAATACGACGGAGAGTAACGTGCGTTTTGATATGAAAGTGTTTCACGATTCGAAACGTCATCGTCGTCGTCACGGTCAACGTGGACGTCGTTAGTGGTAGAAGTTATCGCGATGATCGCCACGATATCCGCGAATAAGAATGATGTAAGCACAGATGGGCGTCAGCGTTTACTTGTTGTAACGTACAAAAGGATCTGAAGATACAGTAAGATAGTCTTTAAACAGTTTTAAATATTTAAACGGGCATCGCACTTTCCCCGACTCCAAAGCCGCTTTCCTTCTTCTCTCTTTTCGAATTGAATTCCCTGGGATTAAATGCCCAATCATTTTTTTCATTCTCCCTCTCTCGGCGCCAGTGTCAATTTCTCAAACTCTCAACAAAAAAGAAAAAGGCAATGAGATATTAATACGTATAGATCAGGCAAAAAATTAGGCAACGAACCACCCGAATGCTTGTATGCAAACAATATTCTCATGTTAGACAATATGAAAATGTTAAAAGCATAGAATACTCAGGACAGCGAATACGTAACTCTACCTAGAAAATCATGTCGAAATAAAATTAATCAATGTCAAGCATAGCAGCCTTTGAAGAAACCGCAAAAACCACAAGCTACCCAGACGGTAGACAGTCATAGCGAAAATTTCGAATGACGAAGGAGGATGGATTCTGTCGTAAAGATATGTGATGTCATGAGGAGACAGTGGAGGAGGATTGGATGAAGAGTAGTAGCAGTGGTGGTGGTGGTGGTGGTAATCACGATGATTTCAGGAGAAGATTCGCGGTAAGAAGAATGAGAAGAAGCAGAAAAAGAAGAAGGTGACGGAGACAGTGGCGACAGTGGCAATGTCGGTTACTGCTGGTGGTGAAAAAAAATTAGAAGCAGTGAAAGAAAAATTGAGAGAGAAGAAGTGGATAAGGATCGGTAGAAGGAGGTGTAGAAGGTGGTGGAGGTATCGGGAGTTTGAAGCGACGACCTTTGGCGCAGTAAGCTTGACCTCAGTTTAAGGCCCCCCTGGTGGTAGGACTGGGAGGTAGCCTGAGCCAGTGGGCATCTCAACGGGATGAAACAGGACGGAACGGAATGAAACGAGATGCTATACGAACTGGAATGAAATGGCTGCTCATCGAAGTGGGGGTTCACGAATAAGCCTGTGGCATTACCTTACCGAAGATCCGTGAATCTTGCGGTCAGGATATAAAAGCGGAAGGCTTGCTGTGATTCTCAAGTCAGTGCAGTGAGAAGCTCGTACGAGACAATCGCTAGTTATCCAATCCGACATGAACCGTCTGGTAAGTCCAGTGATACGAGAATTCAGAGAGATACGAAAAGTGACAAATAAATTTAATAAACGTGGGGATATTTGGTATTGATTATTTCTTCGATTATTGATTTTAGTTTTCTTTTTAATACTTAAAAACATTATTTTATTGGTTCCTATATGGTTTTATAGTTTTTTTTTGAAATTCTGGGTTTGATTTTAGGTTTTTTTTTGTAGTTTTCAATTCTTTAGTCATCAATTGCGGTACTTTTGAATGAATGATTCCTGGATTTACTATGGGTTGTAGGAGTGCGAATGCATTTATTCATTAGTTGCAACTTCGAGGAAGGTGTCATTCATGTTCACGCACGTGGATCACTTCGACAGTTAACTTTTGAGATACCCAGATGATGCCGACTGTCAAATCCTGTTAAATCTTATTTAAGTGTACTGTTTAAACGAACTATTAGCACCTCAATGCGGAAAGGATTCAGGGACAAAATGATATTTAACAAAAATTGTATTAGCACGATATTCGGAAATGCGTATGTAATTTTTGACACTAAAAGTAAGAGTATACAGACATTTTGGGTCTTTGAGCTCTGGATAAAAATTTCTAAGATTTCCTAAAAAAATGCATGATTAAAAAATTTAGTGAAACCGATCATCTAGTCAGTTATGAGAAATCCAAGTATTAAATATATCGTGAAACTATATCCGTGGTAACGAGGTAGAAATACATTTAATAAAAAAAAAGAAAAAATAATACGTCGCATCCTAAGGAAATAGCACTCTCTCGTATAACCGTATAAATCCGAAGACTTTCGATTTAAAAAAAAGTAAAGTCATCGATCGTGAACGACGCAGGAGGAATAAAAAATGATTCACGTCGCGACGTCCAATGGCGACGCCGAGAAACTAAAGAGACGTAAATCTTAATTTATTACCTGAATCGAAGATCTCGGAAGGATTTTCAAACCATTCGATCTCGCGAGTCGATGACGCCTTCGTCGATTTATTCAAAACACGGAAATAGATACGATCGTGAAAAACAACACGATGATAAAAAAGGGAGGAAAAGATGAGCAAGAAAGAGACGACAAACAGATACGAAATTCTACTATATTAGAATCCGAACGTCAGTCGTGCCGATGTTGAAATCGCTAATGTAAATTCAAGTACGCAGTTGTCTCTTTAACGAGCATCTGAAATCATCGAAAAATTATACAGAGAGCCAATACAAATCGATCGATGACATCCTCGTGAATTCCTGTTTGAGCAGAAATTGTGAAAAACTGCATAAACAAATGTTTTTTAAATAATTTAATCATTTTTGTTTTTTTTCCCTTTATTTACGCAGGTTATCGCTCTGTTCGCTTTGGCGACTGTCGCCGTGGCTGCCCCATTAGATGGAACCACGCCAATTCCAATTTTACGCCAGAGTCTGGATGGTCCCAATCCCGATGGTTCTTACAGCTGGAGCTACGAGACCGGAAATGGCATCCAAGCGCAAGAAGAAGGATACCTGAAGAATCCAGGAACTGAAAACGAAGGAATCTCTGCTCAGGGTTCATTCAGCTATACCGATCCCGAAGGAAATCCAATCCAATTGACTTATATCGCTGATGAAAATGGCTTCCAGCCTCAGGGTGCTCATCTACCAACTCCCCCTCCAATCCCTGAAGAGATCCTGAAGGCACTGGAGTACATCGCAGCTCATCCTGAAGAAAATGATATTGATGCGCCTAAACAGTAATAACAAAACTTGACCGGATTTGTCGATAACAATCGGTATCCGATACGATAGACTCCAATTTTGGAAGCCAAGTGATTTGAAAGAGAAATTTGATGATTACGGATATTTTTAATTTGGTTTTAAAATGAAAATTGAGCCAAGATTTTCGATTGACAATATATTTTGAGCGGAGTCTATTGTATCGGTATATTGACGATTTTCCGATCACTGGCCAATCGTAACACGTAACCGACGGAAAAGTCACGGCCCGAGGAATACGCACTTCTTCCAGGGTCGAAATATACATTTTTTTTCGACCTTTCGAAGAACTCGATGTCGCCATTAAACAAGGCCGTTCTTTCCCGAAACAAAATACTCGCTGTAACTATATGTACTATTTTCTATACAGAAATGTAATGTAAATAAATTATTGTCCACTATACAACAATGACTCTTCCATTGAATTATTAATTTAGCCCACTTTTACTTATTAGCTTCCAGAAACGGTGTTACTGAAAATAAAAGTTTCAAGAGAGCATTTAAAAAATATTGCATTATATACAGCGGCCATAAAAATGAAGGATTGTTAAGAATAAATGATCCGCGTGTATGAGCGTGAGTGTGTGAAAGAGTATGAGCAAATGAGAGGGGCGAATGAG
Organism: Pachycephus smyrnensis; assembly: GCA_030142225.1. NCBI lineage: Eukaryota > Metazoa > Arthropoda > Insecta > Hymenoptera > Cephidae > Pachycephus > Pachycephus smyrnensis. Next base: position 537,881 of record JARQST010000464.1, on the reverse strand, counting down.
CGGGCATCATCGGCCCTGACGACAGACTCCACGCATGAGTGAGAAAACGCGTGTGCTAGAGTCCGTACGAAAGCCAAAGCGTGAAAAGATGTGTAAGAGAGTCCGAGTTCGAGTCCGAGTTCGAGCCTGACAACTAATGTGCGAGTGCGAGTGCGAGAGAAAAATATCGGTGGAGTCGCCGCGTGACCCACCCGATTACGTGAGAAAGCGCGAGTGTGTGTGCGTGCATGGTAAATACGAGATCGAAGAGCAAGAAGTCCCCGACAGAATCGCGAGAAAGAAACAATAAAGAAAAGCGTGAACCCCATCGCGCGTGTTCATTTAAGGCCCGTTTCAAATCCTGACACCCTTTTCCCGCGTGAAAAGAGCAACGATAACGAAAACACAACAGGATAAAAAATACTTTCGTCAAACAACACATGTATCCATAAGAGTCTCTTTAAAGATCTCACCGATCTCACAATTATAAGATGTCACGATTCCTTGACGATGCTCAATCGGTAAAGTAGAAATTTGTTAAATCGATTTTCGAATCAGCAATTCTCGCGAAACTAACACGCGGTATCATTAGATTTCTCTTGGTCGGTAAAGTATCATCGAACACTTTCCTCCCGAACACTTATCAGTATTGAAAACGTAGTAGCTGAAGACATAAAACCGGTTGACTGGTTCCTGTCGCAATCCATAGCGAACGGTAACGTACGTTGAATTCAATAAAAATGAAAAAAAATGATTAACTAGACGATTTAAAATAAATATAGAAATACCAATAGAATCAAGATAAAAAAAATTGAATACATCAAAAAATGTCTGGATACTCATGATATCCGGAATAACGAAAAACTTATCATCTAGTGCTACATCACTCCTTTTCTTTATCCTATAAGTTATTGGATTCAGTGGGCGAATTTTACCGCTCGTCTCCAGTGGCCGGCACGTTTCTTTTAATTCCTTTATTTCATTCCGCAATCCATTCCCGTCGCCATAAATATTCGACGGGACATTATTTCAGGAGAAACTCGCTATTGTAGTCCGCTATTGAATGCAGGTACATACGTTATACCTGTATACGTATGTTTTTTTATCGTCACAACATGCAATACACAAGGCAGACTTGAAAGACCTTTAAAGTAGCTATTAATAATATTTCCGCGTATATTGTCACACATATATAAACTAAGTAAACGGACAGGTCCATTTCACTTCTTATACTTTCAATAATCAATTATCACGCGCGCGCATTTCCCTTTTCAAACCATCGAAAAACCGTTACTATTAATAGTCCTGAGATATACCGTGCTCGCGCATGCGCGTTAAGAGCGAAGCAAGTTCCTTCGTTAGACGTCGACTTACTTGAAAATAAATGGCTACCTGTCCATTTATTCCGTTAGCGCACACGTGCATTCATAGGTCAACGCAGATACAATAGACGACGTTATATTCCTCTTCTGTTTCGAGTCGAGGATCCCGAAACACCTGCGGCAAATATCAAAAGATTAGATCGTGTGGCAATTTGAGTTTGATCCTCGTAAAGCGGGACTTTGAATTATGTTACGTCCTGGGAATTTAATAGCTTAGGGATTGTGACATCTTTTGGTTACCTTGATGCTGTTAAAGGGCACAATATCAATTTTTGGTTGTAGGCACCGTGAGATTCGTTTTTATGCGTGTCGTGTTGCGTCGCGATGACTGCGTGGGTTAGATTTTACACGGATTCAAATACGCGCGTCGATTTGTTCAGTGACGGCCACTACAGTTAGTTGCAAAAGTGACACGCTATAATTTACAGGATAAGCTTTTGATGTATGGTGTGTATATAATTATTATTCATAATTAAGAAACCCTTGCTGATACTTTCGATGTTATTCTTCGATCTTCGATAACGTGCGTCGTCGAATTTTATTGCGATTCGGGGTCAATTGCGAAAGAAGGTTCAAGGTATTCTCGCGACGTCTTCGCGGGGAATTTCGAAATTCGACCTCGTCTATTTCAATTAAATGATGATTATATTTTTAATTGATTTTTAATTATACTCCAATTTGTTCCGTAGGTATTAACCGTGGCTTTAACGTATTTACGCACTTGTACCTTTTTCTCTCTCTTTTTAAAAAATATTGTCAATCTCAAATATTTGTTGTTATGAACAACACCAAACAGGCCAATTTTTTATGTTGATATATCTTAAACGGTAATACTGCGTGCGTAATGCCTTACATGGACACGTGCACGTACGCATCCATTTGCTTTTCAAAAGAGAAAAAGTGTTGGGAATAAAATTGAAAGTGTCAAACCTAAAAAACGATAATATACAAAAATGAAAGTTACTTAACCCTTAAGCAGTCGCGTCAGCTTTTTCGTAACACTAGTTCTACTCGCGTGGGGGCCGTAAAGACCCCATTTTGTTGATTCAATATATTGTTGACCAATGCAAAAATATTATTCTGCATTGGAAATTATTGTCGTTTATACATACGGCTGGTAGAATTAATTTGTTTTACCGCACAAATTCGTTGCCAATTAATAAATAATACCGAAGAAAAATGATTCTAGTGGTGGCGCGAAAAATGAAAGATCTGGGATCTCTTAGGCCCCCACGCGAGTATTAGAGGGTTAAACATCACTTACCAAAATAATCCTCGTAACAAAAATCAACTCTGTATAATAAATAAATAAAAGAATTAAAACTCAGTATGAAATCCTATAAATTAAAATATTCAATCCATAAATTCTCAATGTAAGAAGAACACCAACTAAACCACTCTAAAGTACACAAATGCAACGTCCATCCCACATAAACAATAAGGTAATTAAAAAACAACATTTTTTATAAAAATAATCATTTATTTAAACATTTTCAGTTTCTCTTATTCTGCGATGATCTGTACTGCTGGCCGGGTATTGCGTTTTGACTCGATGATGATTTTGGCTGTTCCTCTGGTGCTTCCGTGGTTGACGGTTGCTTGGCGATCCATTCCAACGCTCGCTGAATTGCTGGAGGAATTGGCGGCGGAGTGGGAATATGCGTTCCAGATACTTGAGTACCAAATTCATCAGCGGTCCAGCTGAGTGCAATGGGTGTACCGTCAGGTGCATTGTACTGAACTGATCCCTGAATCAGCTGAGTCTCGTCAGGAGTACCAGCATATTTTCTGCTGCCCTCCTCCTTCTGAAGAATTCCACCCTCGGTCTCGTAAGTGAACGAATAATGCCCCCTCGTGTCGCCCACGTTACGAGTTTCGCTTACGATTTTTTCAGGCTCTTGAAAATATTGCTGAGACTTGACCAGACCCACCAAGGCCACCATTAACTGCAACCAGATACATCTTGTATGAATTATTTTCGAAAAAGTCATCATTATTAATTATACGTAGACGTGAAATTCTGTAATTTATATATCCACCATGCGTGTGATGATAGATATGACAGATTTGTCGGACTTATGATTTATCCATGATTTCCAGTAACACGTGGTGAAAATTACGCAAGCATTTCTATCCCGCAATACAATAATTACTTAATGACTTCATGTATTTTATACACCCCTACGTTTATTGGATTATGCATAAAATTGATATTGAACATTTTGATTTAACTCTTCCACTGTTGTAAATACTAAGTATTATATGCACGTGTCAATAACTCGAATTACGCAATGTATTCTCGACAATTATCTAAACGATTACTCCTGCTGCTCGTAAAAGTCCTATACCTCGTACGATCGTACAGAACTTTCTACTTCTTACCGGTGTAACGAACAAATGCAAACGTACAATTACATAACGAGTATCAGCAACGATTCAATTAGTACATAACCTATAAAATTTATACAAATATTACCCAGACAGCTATAACGTCTATCTAATTAGTAATTAGTAAAATGATAACAATATTATATAAAATATCTTAAAATTGATCCAAATCTAGATTACTGTACATAAAAGTATTATGAATTATAGTTTATAGAATTTATTTTTATTTTAGAGATCTCATGATAACAGGGACGGTCCGAAATGTAAAAAAGTCTAGAATTTTATATCTACTCACAAGAGCACGCATGTTGTGTCCCATCACTATCGGATGAGCCGAGCTCGTTGTATTCAAACAAGTTCTTTAATGGTAGAAATAAGAGAGAAACAGTGAAGGATAAAAAGTGGGACGGTCTCTGAATGAATATATGGCGTTTCAGGTGAATGGTCCGTGGCACGTGAGGATTCACTATGATGGTTGCAGCAGCGAAGTTCGCGAGCAACTCTTGGCCGTTGGGGAGGACGAGCGGTTTTATACCGGCGCCCGTCTACGGCCAGTCTAGCCTTTTACATAACCTGGGAAAGTTTATTTAGATCTGCTCGCCTCCCCCTTGATTAAGGGTAGTTAGGACAGCTAAATAATCATCCCTTGGGTTGTGATCCAGCTAAGGCCCAATGATTTGGAACTTACAAGAACAGGGATAAGAAGATAAAGAAGCGTTAGACATTCAAAATGCATTGGTAACTTTGTCCTTTTTTTCATAATTATTACACTAATTAAATGAATCTTAACTTGTCATTTTCTAAATTTAATTTTTATAGTATCTTTTATTGACATTAGATAATTAACATGGATTTTAATTGTTTAATGAGGATTCTAGGGCATCAATCATAAATCTTTGAATGCATTTAAATTACCTAATTATGCTTTAGTTTAATGGGATTCAACATGGAGTCATGTTTAGTATTGTTATTTATGGCAGTTAAGTTTCACAAAAATTTACATATTACTCGAACGGCCGTTAGATTTTTTATTTTGGTTAATTAAATCTGTACGAATTTTGAATTTCCCTTTTTTCTCTTCTTTTTCTTCTTAGCTCTAGTCACTTGTCGTTCTTCTTTCCTTTGATAAATGTCGTCCTCTCGTAAAATGGCACTGTACGTATAAAGCCTTTCACCTGAATTATTTTTCAGGACTAAAGGTTCACGTATTCAGTATATAAGTACAAGTACGTTATACAAGTACGGGTAAGGATACAAGATGTAAGCGTGTTTTAGTAATCATACGTATTCACGAATACCTAGGCTTGTACACGTCGTCTCCAAAGGTGGGACCGCGGCTCCAAGGACTTGCATCGATGAAGTACGATTCCCACGGATCAGTTGTGAGGAAATATTTGTCGATATATTTTTAAAAGCAGGAAAACAATTTTATATCAACTTTGACCCGTCAGTTCGTAATATCATAAGGACAGTAATAATACAGTATGATACGTACTCGTCTATTTGTATTTTATTTTGCATATACATATATTTAACAATAATACTGAGAATAGTGACTATCGATAAAAAAAGATTTAGGAAGCAAGACGTAAAGGTCTCAGCCACTTTTTGCTTGTTGGCCAAGTTTTTTTGTTCAAAGTAGCAAAAAATCTTAGAATGCAAAATATCTTGTCCATAAAGATGCAACGAGCGTAATTAAAAGTCAGTTCAAAATGCTAATTAATCTGAGGACCTTCTCATCTGTCGTACCGTCGAATTGACGATTCCCAATGATGCAGTTGTGCGGACAGGAAATTTTTGAGAGTGTCTTTAGGAATTTCAGCAAAACACGGAAAGCCGTGTCGTGGAGTTTAGCAAAAATTAAAAACCGTGCGTATACGGTAAAACTCTTCGTATGAAAACACACTTCCAGAAGTCGTATGCCTGGGTATTTGTAAATATTTGATTAACATTACTAGGCGCATTACTAGGCAGCAGCTAAGACGAAGACATTAATTGTAATTACAAATAGTTTTGTGACTTCAGGAATTGACTTAAGGAATATTAAAATTTCGTCAAGTTCCGGCTTCTTGAATTGACCGTACAACTGACAGATGTTCCAGCTGAGAGAACAATGAAAAAAATAAGAATTTATTACCCACTGAGAAACTCACGACATAAAATCAACAGTGGATCAGATAAAATAAAAAGGAAAGTTTATCGACATCATTAAATAAAAAGAATTGATTGTGCAAATCAAGGCGTAGACTCGTCTAAACGTAAATAGTAAAAATAATACCGTGTGAATACTCAGGAGTTACCTTTACAAATGGCGGTTAAGTACATTGCTTGCAGAACCTCAAGGACGGAAATGTCAGGCTCGATGGCGATTACGTTGTGACGTAGTTTAATTGTCTCTTCGCACCATGAGAATTTACAGCGTCCACCTTGTTGATTCACCTTTATGCATTTTCCTCATTCTAATTTTACTCATAGTAAATTTAAGAGCCAAGTCATTCACAGAATTCCGACAATAACCTATCTCCATTCTAAATATAGATTCATTGTACAATATAATACAAGAATAAAAAAGATCATTGCTTCGGGCATATTCTGCATACGTCATATCCTGTACTACTATTCATTCATAATGTAAGACGATCTGGGTTAGTCAGCATTTTACTTTGCTGATGCGTATCCATATCTAATTATTATTATATATCAGTATATATAGTGTTAAATATATCATTTGGCATATAACATATATCAGTATAGTACATTGCTCAAACTATTCACTATGAGATATTCTAAGAATTATGGATAAGTGACAAATGGATGTGTGATAAACGTATATAGAATATACAAAGTGTAGAATAGTCAGATTATTATTATATATCAGTATATATAGTGTCAAATATATCAATATATATATATATATATATATCAGATATATCGATACAGTACATTGCTCAAATTATTCACTATGAGATATTCTAAGTATTCTGGATAAGTGACAAACGTATATAGGATATACAAAGTGAAGAATAGTCAGATGCGGATGGGAGTATGGAAATATATATATACACATATATATAGCACATAGAGGCCATTCCCAGAGATGAGTCGACCTTTGATTACGCCAGCGGGAGTTGCTTTCACTTTTGCGAAGCCGCATTTAGCGGATGAGACGCGACAATGGCGTCGGGTCCGATTTGCCAGCATCCATCCACTACGTCTGCCATACTAGTTCTTCTTATTCCTGTTATCCGCAACTATCTCCACTATCCTCCGGATGGGTACGATTAACCTGACAGCGTTCATGGGAAAGGTAAGGAACATGATTAGGGTTAGACACCTTAGGATTCCCATAAGAAATCGTGCAGGTTGCGTCATTCAATCGTTGACCAATGCAAGTTGAGTCATGAGACTCTTCTTCTTCTTCTCCTCCTTTTTTTTCGTTTTATTCTTGCGAAAAATCGGCAGCCGTTTTAACCTGATCCTCTCACGAGATACCGTTGGGAAAGAAAAAGAAATTGTACTCGGTATGGATGACACTTAAGTGGAGTAAATCGATACATCTGATGACCTCGATGAACCAGGGATGAAACCAAAATGGAGATGAAAAAAAAAATGACTCGACCTTTTAAATGCACAGCGACGCTTTCTCCGCGCGGTCGAACACGTATGAATCATTGAATTTGCATATGTGCAATTAAGTGAACACTGATTTAAATTACTTGTACAGATAGCTGTGTAGGATGATTTGCGGATACGAAGAAATAATAATCATAAAGTGACTATTGTAACCCGGAATACAGGAGCTGATATCATTCTTTAATGATTGTTCGTTGTTAGATGCGTCTTATAGAATTAAGTGTACGACAATGAATAACGTATAGAATATCATAAAAATTGATAAATATTTTTATTTTTTAGTGGTTCTCTATGCTATTTGGGAATTATATGTTTTAGAGAATTTTTATTCTTATTTTTCAAAAAGTCCATTCGCCATCCATAAATTAGACTAAGCATCTTACTGGGTTTGGGGTCAGGAGAGCCTGGTTGTCGTCGTTGACCGAAGAAGTAAATAGAGTGGGGTACCTTATGGGATATGGTCTTACGTGTAACCTGGGTGTCGCGAAACCCACAGATTGACTTTACCAATTGAAATGGTAGATATAGATATTTATTCTACATATATGAATCACGCGACACAGAATACACGGGCATGTCTAGTCTATTTATATTCAGTCAACGTTAACGGTCACTGTACTACTCCCAAGAGCACAACTTATCCCGGATAACGAAGTAATACCTGCTTCGATTCACAGGTGGCAGCACTCATGATAATTTGTCAGTACGTCAGAACATGGTCGGAAATACGGAAATGCTTAGTATATTTATCTTCCGTCAACAGTATAGCGTCATTAAACTTGTCGTCTTCAGACTTGATCTCTTCGCCACTAGTATCGTTTAGGTGATATAACTGGCTTTATGCTAGAAATGGATATATTTGTAACTCCAATGAGAGTGAAGTCGGGACATGCTTGGTTTTTGTATCTAAATTTTGTCCTGGCAGGAGATGAATATTGATAGTTAGTATACGATAAAAAAACGTCATAGATTTATTTCCTAGATACAAGGCCAAAATTTTACATTTTCATCTTAACGTGAATTCATGGTAATAAATAATACCGACCAAGTATCTATAATACATTGTGATAAGGCAAAAGTCTAGATAAATCTTTCAGTCTAGCTAAGAATGCGCACCGGAAGTGGATGTACCAATCCGGAGCAACAACACAACCAGTATAAATACAACCATCCGACATGATTACACGATACTCAAAATTGCAACGCAATAGAAAAAACTAGTAAACTTTTAATTCCTATTATCCGGTTGATCCGAGTAATTAATTAAGTTACATGAGCGAGGGCATCGTACCCGACATATTCATATTTCGAATGAAACAATTAAAAATTCCATTAAACTGCTAGACATACGCTTTATTTAAAAAATTCTTAAATCTACTTCTAATTCACATTTTATTTCCCTACTTTCGCCCTGTACACAAGTTACTGTCCCGAGGATGATCCTGAACCAATTCTCAAACCGATAAACAATACTCAATTGACTACAAGGACTGTTAACTAATTGACAGAACGAAGTTACGAAACTCTGGAGAAAATGCAGAAACAATGAGAAACAAATAAAAAGCACTCTGAGAGTCACGGTAGAAGAATTAATTGATAGTTTTTTTCTTAGCCACTTCCTTCATAGTATAATTTCGAAATACTGATGTCTACGAAATGCCTGGCGGGCTCCATTGTCTAAACACAATCTGTACACGAGCCCCAAGACGTGACACAGGTGCCCAAGAATTAAAAACAAATCAAACTATATTAAGAAATTAACAATAGAAAAAGGAGTAGAGGCAAAGGAAAAAAAATGATATCTAATGACTAATCTAAGCGCAAGAATTATCATTGCGTTCAGTCAGGGCTTAGCCGTCGAATTCTGCGATTCGTTTTCATTTTCGTCGTCACCCAATAGTGACGTGTCCGAGTCGTTTTCACCTGAAACACAACAGAGAAATTAATTGAGCAAAAATGCCCGAGAAAATACGACTGACGACAGAAACGACGATCTGTAGAAATTCCAGTCAAGTCGAGGATAACGAAGATTCGACGGGACGGAATCTGTGAACGATAAGAAACTGAATAACTTCTAGAGAACGTCACGTTCTCCGTTGCAGTACACTCTAGAATCTCGTCACGTTTTTAATGAGGGATGCAAGGAATGAAGGGAGAAACAGAGAAAGAAAATGAAAAAAAAAAGAAAAGCCTGAGAGAGCACTGGGAAAGTAGGAAGGTATTTGTATTTCATTCGAATTTAACATTTTGACTTCTACTTTCTGTCCCCCCATCCCACCACCCTCTTTTTTCCTTCATTCTACCATTATGAACTCAGCTTTATCTTGGCCGTTCGTTAATCACATAAAAGACAAAAGAGGATGGAAAAAATATACAGTCAATCGTTCCCACGATATTCCCACTGCGCAAAGCAAACACAAAACACGTACAATTAGTACAAGCACAATCCCAAAGAAACACCAAAGCCGACGCAAGTAATTCTAAATTTGTTTTCGCGTCTCATTTTCAAAATCTCGCAACGTACAAATCCGAGTTGCTCCGCTGATCCATGCAATCCGTCGATTCAACGTGTTTAAGATGTTAATAAATGTTTTAAAAAAGTTTAAAGGGGAATTAAAAAAAGGAAAAAAAGATACACATAATCGAAAGCGCGAGAGCACCTAGACGCGCGGTAAACCGTGAACACAAAAAAAGGATAATGGTGATACTAATAATAATAAATAACAATAGACTGATAAGAACTTCACTACGAAAGGAGACAAAGTCGTCTGAACGAATAATCAATTTAATTTTGGAGGTTATGTCGCCCGGCACGCTACCCGAGGGTCATCCGAACGATAAACCTAGAAGCATTTAGAAGTGTTAGAACGCGCATAGTGCTTTATATACCATATATGGTGTATATACAAGGAAAGTAATAAATTAAATTGATTATCGCACGTTAAGCGGTAAAAGGATGTATAATGAAATCATGAAAATAAATTAAGTACCGGATTGTACAGCGCTATCAGGTGATGTGCCCACCGGTGATCTATAAACGCGTTGATTCTGCCTGCCCGTTATTCTTAGTATCTAGATATTTGTCTGCAAGAAAGATATGTCGAATGTTATGTGAGAATGTATCATGCACGTACCATTTTCATTATTTTCGCTCTCTCATTAATGTTCGCTTTCCACCGATAATTACGTTTACGAGTGGCTCTCGTTAATTGGAATCGCAATTAGTGGGAAGATTTCGATGAGCGGCTTACCATACGCTTGCTACTTTGATAGAATCCATTTTTTACATTTTTTATCTCTCCTTTAATTCTTTGATATGCTGTTTAATATCCAATTGTCTACTGTACTTGTTCTGTGCTTGGTGTTCACGTTGCCACGCAGACAATCTGTACTGGCATTTACAAATGACAGATGACGACACTGATTGCTTTTGTTAAGTAAAAGCAAAAAAATTTGTGCATGCCGCTGTGACTAAATAGTTAATCAAAATTCTTCTAGACAGTAATGGACTTGTGATTTTTTAAAACAGAAGTGCACATCCTTTTTGTTTTGTGAAATTGTCCTTGTTTAATGGTGATTGATTAAATTGTTAATTAGTGGACTTCACAATGTGATCCCAACGAGTTGTAATAACGTGAGAGACAATTTATCTTTGATATGTACCAAGGATTGTGGACAAAAGTTAATGATACTTTAATTGCTGTTATTCACCTCTCTGTCAAGCCAGAAACTATTAGTCCTGAAATATATAGACTTGAAACTTGATGGAATCGATCAGGTCAAGGACAAGAAGTCTGAGATTCGGTTCAAGTTACAAGTCGTAGTAAAACTTAAATAAAACTGAATGCATGTATCCACAGAAATATATATGAATATCGGAGTGTTTGGGTACTTTGAAATTTCTAGTTATCTTTAGAAATTGGACTTTGTCCAGGATGTTTCGCAATGAATGAGCAACGTATTGGTATGAATGATCATGAAGCTACAATGCTTTGGAATCTCGAATTCCAGTGTTTGACGATAGCAGAAAAAAAGGTGCTTGATAAGTTGAATTAAAAAAAAAACTTGCCTACATTTCTCTGGTAGGAAAACAAAATTCCAATGCATATGGGGAACCTTTGCCTCTGGACATATTACCTTACTTTCGTTCCCAAAGTCTGTGGTTCTACCTCCAAACTTGAGAGCAACTCATGCACTGTGCAAAAACATATTGATGTTGAATTAGACTTGTAAACGCTTAATTTCGTAATCCGCTTGCGGGCCGGCGATGTGCAAAAATAATGGCGTTCCTAGATATTAAAATGGTCATTAAAGGTCGACACTTTTCATTTAGTATAAAGCCCCGTTTAGTTCCCATGCTGGCTAGGCGGTTACGATTAGAAAATAAAATAATTGTAATAACTGAGAAAAACAATAATCCCAAATTATAAAAAAAGAAAAAGGAAACCGGTGTTACTTAGGGATTTAAAAAAAAACTGCTGCGACGCGATGGGATTGGACAATGTGGTCAATGAAATATTTAAATACGTTATTATGGGTTTAATTATGACAAGGTATCTTATCTCTTGTGAGTTAAATAAACTTATCAGTATCTCGTATGCTCTTTTAACGTGTAGCTCCACTGTACAAAGGAATTAGAGGTTATATTCGTATTCCTCACCGACAAATAAGATAAACCTTTTGTTTTGTAACAGCGATAAAAGGAATGCAAATTGAGTGCATAGTTTTGACGGTGTATCAAAATGCATTAAGATGGCTAATGGATTTTAAGAAATTATACTAAATATGATTTATGGATATTCATTCCGCACCGATCCCTGTCCCTGAGACTTACCCGGATTCTCACGACCTTGTGAGATGGTATTAACATTCCGTTAAGCGAAATCTTAGTTTCTACTTACCGGCGATGGTGAGATCAACGAGAGCTTTATCCCTTTGTATGTAAAGGGCTGTCAGGAAGAAGAAGAGGCTGCCAAGAACCTCGACGAAGATCGTCAGGAAGACTGCATACTGGAGACTTCGAAATTCGACGACCGGATCGTTCACGATGATATCAAGACTAGTGTTTTGCCTCTGATGAGGAAGACCCATCGTCAGATCGGGTACTAATCTTGTCTTTAGAAGTTCGGAGATCTTTAAATTATTCATTAAAAAAAACAATTAGATATGCGTTCACGTAAAACATTAATAATAGTATAACTAAACTTACTACTCCTATGAGGTAAGGACTTCCAGCATCTCCAAGAGCATGTGCTACCAGAATCTGGAAAGCTTCCGCAGTCGATCTTCTTGTGGGAATGACTACGTACTGTAAGAAATAATTGTTAGATTTTAGTTACTGTTTTCTTCTTACGCAAATATATGTTAATTAACACTTACTAGCAGCATGTCAGCCACTATGGACCAGTTGAGGTTAAGAGCCACCTGGCCAAAGAATATAAGCGTGTAACACGCTATGGAATTCGTGCTAGCAGTAAGTGTGGCAAAGAAAATGAGAGGTGCGCTAATTAGCAGCCCAATGGCACAAATTAATGGATCTGCTTGTTGTGAGGAAACTCGAAGTTTTGTTGCCATGAAAGATCCTAATAAGACACCGATTAAGCCAGACGCCATTCCAATGAGGCCAAACTTGTATGATACCCTAGAGTGGAAAATAACATATTAATAACATAATTTGTTTATTCTGTTCAATTATTGATAATAAATAAGAGTTACTCTTCATCATCGATGGTTTGGCCACCAGGTTGCAATTTCAATCCCAGTTGAATGAAAATTGTGCCCCACCAGGATAGAGCGCCTGCTACAAAGGCTACGCAAGTGAATCCTGCAGTAGAGAGCATAAAACTCGGACTGAAATTAATTAGTTTTAAGAAATAAATTCATAACACTGAGAAATATGGCAGGAGATTATAAAAACTAACTTTCTTAGAAGAGCTTTAATGTCGTTGATCCATGAAGTACTATGTAAATGTTTACCACCCTCTTTCTCACCGCGGATTGGATCCCGAACAACAAATAACAATAGGAAAATGGCAATAATTCCCAGTGCCGGGGTAACTCTTAAACCCCATTGCCATGCTCCAGTGGCAATGGCAGTTTTACTACCTGTTATATATCCCAAGCCACTGTAAAATAATAGCATATAATAATATCATAATTTTCACATTGATAAAAATGTTAAAAAACAAATGATTAACCTTCCAACAGGAATGGCAAAATAGAACAGTGCCAGCATTTTAGAACGAACATCTTTAATAAATAGATCACTGATAATTGTTGGAGCAATTGTCGAATAGCTAGCTTCTCCAATTCCAACAAATGCTCTGAACACCAGGAACCACTCATATGTCTATAAAATAATAAGAGACCATAAAGATTTGAATAAAAAGGAAATACTCTAATAATACTAACTTTCATATACGAGCCAATAAATGTTGTCAAGCACCAAAGGAATACTCCAAAGCTCATAATAATTTTCCGATTATATCTATCACCAAGATATCCAAATAATGGTGCAAATATCATATAGCTAATGATAAATGCTGTTTGTAAAAGCCCGGACTTGTCATTTCCAATGGCAAAGTCCGTCTTTATCTCGGACAAGATACCTGAAAGCATAAGTTTCATAGTGTAGACAGATTACGTCAAACTGTAAATGAGATGAATGAATAGATTAAACAAATATCGTCATAAAGCTGTTTAAGCGATGACAGAATATCTACTCCCACGCATGAAAAAATTAAAAAAACTATTATCACAGTGAACTTGGAACCACAAGTCATTATCAAAAAACAAGATGTTATGGATGCAAAGTGCAAAAAAAATATTCATACCAGCCACCGTAAAACGGTCCATATAATTGATTAGGTTGACGAAACATAAGACGCCGACTGTTGCCCATTCTCTGTAGGAGACGACCCTTTCTTCCTCAGAAGGTGTCCTTTTAATTTGCCTCGTAGAAGTTTCCTGATCGTTACCGACCATTAAATACTGCCGCGAAACATTCGCCGGGATCCTGGCGTCATCCATCGCGCCCTTTTTCTTCTTTACTATTTACAACTAGGTCGGGCTACGCTATAGCTTCAGAATAATCCTTATTGTACGACATGACATAACCATATAGAACCATAACTGTTTTTTCACATCACACCACTTCTTAACGACGAACCACAGCACTTTCCTCGTTCGGACCACGAATATGCGTCAGAAGGAAGGAACGTATTGCATGGTATTGCATAGTCAGTATTTAAGGCGTATCTTCATTAATTGACTCGTTTAGCTGCATTCACAAGTCAGTTTTTAAGGTTAGAAAATCGCCTCGCTGCGACCATACATGAAAGCTTCGTGTGGATGATTTTTAATTTTTTATTTAGACGTTTTTTATCTTTGACAGATGTCAGTCGCGCCATGCGATTTTAAAGTGATAGTCACGTGTGTATACGATAGATTATTATAATCACTATAGGAAAATTTGCATAATTACTTACGACTTCGTTAATCAACATTCACGTAACATTATTCAGCAGAATGTCGGGTAACAGAAAGCCGAAAATTCTTGTTTTTGATTTAGGTTAGACATGTTCGATGTCAATTTCTGTCTTTTACAGAAAATATTTTATATGAATATAGTTCAATTAATTAAATTAATAAATTTTTTAATGACATAATTTTTTTTCTTCTAGATTATACATTATGGCCATTCTGGGTTGATACGCATGTAACGCCGCCTTTCAGAAAAGGGTGAAGTAGTTTACATATATAGTTGATGATTAAAAAATTTATAATTTACACTATTTTTGTAATTTCAGTAAAGGCGGAGAGGTAGTTGACGCACATGGACAAGTAATAAAATATTACAAGGAAGTACCAGAAGTTCTAAAAGAACTATGCTCCGAGGGTTATGAATTAGGAGCAGCATCTCGTACGTCAGAAATTCGTGGTGCATACCAATTATTAAACTTATTTGGCTGGGATAAATATTTTAAGTATAAAGAAATATATCCAGGCTGTAAGGTGACACATTTCTCAAAGTAGGCATTACTTTTTTTAATCGACTCCATCAATATCCGATATCATTTCTTTACTGAATCAAAAGTAATAAATTTGCTGTTTGTTTCAGAATAAATAAGGATTCTGGTGTAGACTACAAGGATATGATATTCTTCGACGATGAAGACCGTAACATACGAGATTTAACAAAACTAGGAGTTTTCTCTATACTAGTAAGAAATGGTGTAACCCGTGCTTGCGTACGTGATGGATTACATCAATATGGTAGGCAATGAATTCTAATTAGTACTTTACATTTGCATAGCAAATTCATAATATATTCCAACAAATAAATTATACTATTTTAAAACAAAGAAATGGATATATTATTTCTTAGCAAATCACTGAATAACATTAATTCTCGTTATAACCATTACTCTCCGCAGTCTCAGTACTACTAATCAATGTTTACCTGAAATCCTACTTGACAGTCTTCTAATGACAGAGTTCAGACATGCAACAATAATATTATTACTGAACTTACCTACAGTTCCGTTTAACGAGAATACCTTGAAAAATATTGTAATAACCTAATTATCCATTATTACAGAAAATATCCTTCCCAAGTACAAAATAATTGGTACTACAGATAAAGCACAACAATTAACAGAACGTTGTGAATAGAAGACGCGAGTAAACGCGACTCAAATCGTACGTTGTTTATTGCCCAGCGGAGCCATAGATTAAATCGTAAAGCCATTATCATACAAATACAGGATTACAGGATTCGATTACAATAGCCGCTACAAGTGTTGTGAAAATTGTAGGATCTCGGTATAGCGAATTCTGATACTGCGATTTCTTTTAGTATCCATCAATATAGTATATCATACAGGGGGAGTATGACCCGCGTAAAAAAATAAACATAAGACTTATCAAATTATTTTATATAATTATACACTTATGCCCTTATATTATTCCGGCTCTGTCAATCATACCACAGTTCGTTTGTCACTAGCAAATACTCAAATTCATTATATCCCGTTTATCGTTTTTCTGTATTTTATAGCGAATTAATTCAACTTTAAATGTAGCCTTGACACGTTCCTCGCCAAATTGCGTATTACACGGAACCATAGATTTGTAATTAAAAAGAAATTCATCATCCTATAACACGTGGTACCATCACCCTATGATTATTCTTTCATTTTCAAAGGTATATTCAAATTATTTCCATTATTGTTTATACCTATAATTTGTTCCTTTTTGTACAGTTTCATTTATCGCGGATCAGCTGTATCGAAGAGAATTTCTTTTGGATCTGTACTACAGGCAATTATGTTTTTAAATGATTCCACTTTTAGCTCTAAGGTAGAGAGAAAGGGCGTATGAAACGATATTCGTTATTTTGAAAATTCCTTGTCGAATTGAATACAGTTTCGTACAGTTCTAATGAATAAAAATTAAAAAAAATTGAGTATTTATAATTTTATCGCGACTTTTGGAGCAACGGAAAATATTCTCTTGAGTTTTGCGTAAGAGCCAATATGTCTTGAGAATAATGAAGAATTTCGAAATACGCCGACCACAGAATTTTATACGTGCTTTTTTGAAATCGCCTAAGCACATCCGGTCGCTTATACAGGCTGTCGAAAATTCAATAAATCTTTTCTTAATATTCATATCTCTACTCATCTACTCGCCTATATCCGGGATTCATTGTTAAGGAATAAATTTTCACTGTGGTCCGTACTTCATCTTCATCTCTTACTCTCTTTTTTTTTTCCTTTCGAATCAAATGCCCAATGGAACATCGTCACAAGAAATATCAAGACTCGCTGTATCTTATACTGCAAAATTTCCATATTTGTAGAGATAATTAATTCTTATTACAAGCTTCATTAAATTATTTCTGAGTATTGCTTTTGGCATATCCTTTCGGTTGCTTAACAGTTTTGTTTCATTGGAAATATTACCGAACGATCCTTTATAGCCATTTTTCATATTAGAAAATATGTTTCCTGTTTGTCGACCATTGACATTAAAAAAGATACTTATGCAGAAAATATGAATGACTTGAACTTAAAAATAAAATCTTTATGGTGGACATACGTGACTGAACTGTTTTCAGTAATGTATTAATAAGGAGAGTAAAATTATTAACGGATTTAAAAAAGGCACGGTGTTCCGAGGCGACTTTAGAATAATCAAAGGCACTGTGAAGTTTTAGAAATATATCAGAAAAATAAATAAAAGTATCAGAATTGAATATAGAAATATCTGTGTGCAGGTAGTGACGTATAATTTTAATTAGAATCATAACAACGTGTTAAATAAACAAAATCTGATTGCTCCTCGATATCTGTATTACGGGAATCGTTGATTGCGGTAGGCCATTGTGCGTTTGTATTAATAAATTATAATCCTTATAAAAAATGATTTGCAATCTCCATTTTAAACAATTATAAAAGTCTGAATTACAACCGAATTTATAAGACTCTTCGCAAATAAGGACGTATCGTATACGTGATTTACACAATAACAAAGTTATCAACAATCCTAATATAATTTTCCATAATTGTCCAAAAAGTGACATTTAATATTATAACGAATAAAATGATATGCCTGAACAATAGATTCGATTAGAAACAGACAGATTCCAAATTCATTGGAAAATTATATTAATTAAAATTATTTCCTATATCCTCTCTCATTTATCAGTTTAAATGAATAAAATAAAAATTTCAGTATCGGTCGTGACATTTCCTGAAGTTACTTGGTATTGGGTGTTTGATTCGCGTTTATTAACTACCAGCTAAGGGAATATATACAATGGGAGGGTGAGAATTGTATTCCCGGCCACTACGACAGCTAAAAATTATTCAATGTAGATGTCCTCTATTGGGAAAGCAGTCTCAATGAATTTGGTGTAGAATCGATGGAAGGCTCGCCTGCAACAGAAGATGATACTGACTTGACGAAGAAACTCAGGATTGCGTAAGAAAAAATTGGACGAAAAAGAAATACTAATTAATTAGAATATAGATTCTCTAATTAAAGAAGTGAAATATACCCAACGGCTTCAGCGACTGGCCTCGTCGACTCCTGGCCGATGAACACATGGCAGGCGAACCTTTGCAGGGTGGGATGCTTCGTGATGAAGCCGAGGTAGCGATGGTCACGTGGATGAAACGCGCAGAAGGATACGTTTTTTAGGGAATAGAAGTAATCGTGACAGGGACCTTGATTTTTCTGTAATAAACAAAGTTTTAGTAAAAAATTGTATCACCAAGACTGAATCCTTGAGTAATGGTTCGGTTTATTTCTCTTACCTGAGGCTTACTACGGTCAACCATCCGGAGACCTTGATCCGACACTTCCAGAATACAACTTTGAGAAGTTGGTGACTCCTGGGATGCGTTACCTACGATTCTACGTACAGCTTGACAGACAACTCCAGTACCTTTGTGAGCTAGAGTCTCTACAGAGCCTAGATATCCCAGGAGGTATCGTTCTCTCTTGACCTTTGGTGCGGATGGATCAAAATCACTGTAGTCCATGTCCACTGCATACGCCGAAGGGAAGATACCTTGACGTCCCGTTCGAAGATTCACACCTTGTTTAAGATGAAGAATTAAGAAATAATTTTATTCTAATTCTATTAATGGTCCTAAAATTCTATTCTAAATACGAACCTTCGCACCACAGATCATCCGCTTCCTTCTGCACGTAGATAGGATCACCGATCTCCAGATCAATCTCGTCTAGGTGCCGCGGTACAAACTTGTGTAGACCTCTATGAGTCGCCTCGAGTAATTCCAATTGCGTAAAGGGTACACCTCCACTTCCTTTTATACAATTGATAGAATAATTATTAAATATTTTTCTCCATTCAGAGCTTTACTTTTTTTTAATCACCTGGTGTACTGCTAGACGATGAGGAGTCCATATTTTGAAGAGTATTACAGGGTATAGGTGAGACACTTTTAAGACCGTTGTCCGGAGAATGAGCAGTTGAGTGACCACTATCCGTAGCAATTCTCTCGCTATCCGGTGAGCTATCTTCGTGGCGAAGTCTTGGATAACATTTCCGGAGAACCAGGTGAGGCCGTCCCGACGCCGAACCGGCGGCGCCGAGTTCATCGGCTAACGACGACGAAGAGTGCAGAGACATTTGGTTCACGGGCAATGCTGTTAAGTGAACGGAAAGATGTAGAGAATTTTCAAAACGAACCTAGTGCTAGGCATTACTCTCGGTACCGCTCAATGTGCACTGCATACACTACGGAAAATTGTGACTGGCAAAAGAAATCGACCTGGGATAACTAGATTGCGGTATATGTATTTTCTTTGCGGTTTACAACCTCTGTGGTTGGATCTTTGATATCACGAGCAAGGGAAAGAGAGTGTATTCAATGAAAATACGTCGTTGCGTATAATTTCGATTGATCAGAAAAATAATAAACCATAAAATGAACTTTTTTCAGGGAAAATTTAAAAATTCCTTTTTCCTCCAAGATGCGCGTTCTCCGTAATTGGTACTGGTATTGGCGACTGGTCGATATGACCGGCTACTCCAAAAGAAGAGTTCGTTACAGTATCTGGATGGTTGCCAACAGAGTTCCGGAGCTTAGTAACATTCAAGTAAAAGTACATCCGATATGGCTTCTTGGGTAACACGATATCGAACTATCCTCGATGATGACGTACGTTAAAAAATCTATAAAAGGTCGTGACAAGAATAGCGATTTCTAGCTGCCAAAAAAAAACATTAATTTACTTGTATTTGTCATTTTAAAAATATATACTTACATTTCTTGTTCTTTGGAATTTCCGGTAATCTTCTACGACGTCGCTCGTTTCCTCCACTTCCTGGTCGATTTGCCGGTACGTGCTCCGGTGTCGCCCAGGAACTCAGACTCGAGCAGGAATCCCCGACGTCGCTGACGACGCTGTCCCTGCCCCCATTTCCGACCCCGGTTGCACTACTGCCGCCACCGGATACTGGGCCACCACCTCCAGATCGGCCCCTGCTGCTCAGCCCACCGAACAAGCTAATTTCATCGAAGGTGGTTGCATGGTCAGCTACACTACTGTCATGCTACTTAATTATACCTAACTAGAATACTCGCATTACCCTCTAATTATGCGTCATTATTCATTTTCTTGATTTTTTTCTACACTTCTATGCCAGACGATTGATCCCGTTCAAAGAATCAGTGTGGTATTGAGGTATGAATATTAAAAAACATATTTCATTGGAATTAAATAAATAAAATGATAAATCATTATTATAAAAATTGTCATACTTCAACCTTTAGACCTCAATGTAATCTGCACTTTACCTGAAGTCACTATCAGCCACGATGGAACAATAAGGCTCGACATCTTCCTTATCATCAGCTGAACTGTAACCACTCTGCGCCCCAGGTCCATGTAATACCAGTACATCCTCATCCTCGGAGTCTCTGGCAGCTCCTCCGCAAGTTCTGGCGACGTCCCCGGTACTTTCATCCGAGGACGTCGGCGAATCATCCACCATAACATCGTGCACGAGTCTAGGAACATTAAAAAATTCCATTTGAATGTCTAATATATTAGCTTAATATTTCCTCAGACATTGTGTCAGTGAAAATATCCTAAATGATGCTGCTTAAAGATTTTTGTTGTCCCACAATTAGATCTGATGGACAAACCCATATTAATTAAGAAACGTTGAAACCAGTGAAGTATCAATACTGATAAACACCTCTGTGGGATCGATACTGAAGTATGTAATCCCTTCAGGAGAATACTGGATCAACATTCAAAAGACTCTTGTGGGATACTCGAAGCAAGTTGTAAAGAGAGTCTAGCGACACCCTCGAGCTAAAGCTACTTCAGGACAAAAGGCAAAAATTCTCGTTCAGCCTATAAAAATCGCATTTAGCTGATAGATTAAATAAGTTTTCACACTTTAACATCAAACGAAGATTTTGTGCTTTGTCCAGGTAACGTGTAAGATTAAGTTTCAAGTATTAGGATAGATTATAGTATCTTGTAAAGTGGATTACGCGTAAAGTTTCATGAGACAGTTCGATGGGCTACGACGAAGCCAGACTGGCAAATGACAATATTTACTGTGACCGCACATTGACACGTTGGCTAATTCCTTAACGTTTATCCTATAAAAGGAATAGCTAATTAAATTAAGATGGTTTTTTATTGGAGTCTTAAGAATGGAATCGATTGTTGTAAAAAGTTTATCGAACTCCGGCTACAATATAATTGCGATCAATAATACTTGTGTAATTAAGATTACAAATACAGTGAGCAAGTATTAAAGAAGTATCAATGTGAACTAGAAGAATTGCTAGGGATTTGCAAGACAATGCGAATTTTACAGTGATTCACCTGCTGATTGGGGACAAAGGTCACTCCGTAATTATTTCTCATCGTTCTCCTTTATTTCTACAGGAAACAAATCAATGCGACTGTCTGCGGTAACAAGTAGTTTGGAAATAACGCGATGTTGAAGATGCGAGGGTATTGATTTTGTGTTATGTCGCTCGTGAGATCAGGTGGTACCCTCTGGATTGGTCCATTCATAATTAGCAGATAAATGTCACTGTTTAGGGCAACTATATTTTTTGACATTTAATGTCAGTAGGACAATGGATCACTATACAGATCATATATATATAGACAGGATAGTACGAATGCGCTAGGCTACATGAATAAGTTATGATTTTGCATTGACGTCATTTTAATGGACAATATAATATTAAATGAATTTTTATTTTTTATAAGTAATGAGAAGACACTTTCAAAAGACTATTAATACTTGAAAAATTATAGTTTCAGACGCATACCATTTTTTATGCTTTTATTAGTTGTTCAAAAAATACTAAGAGTTGGTCACTGCGATCTTAAGTTAAAGTGTCATCAGTAGTAGAACGTCATTTTGTAATTATTCATACAGGTATTGACATGCACCGGCACAAAGCTCGTTTACGATGCATGTTGCACCGTGCACTCAATCAAATAAATGCAGTCTTCAAATCAATATTTGTAGGACAAAAGCAATTGAGTGAGATCCAAATGATGATGACTTACGTGTAATTGGAAATTGGTGCCTTTAGATGCTGTGGCAGTCGCTCAAAGAAATGTCGAAATTCTTCAAACTCTGTGTCAGCCATTCTCACTGGGTCGGACCTGGAGGCGGCCGACGGCGAAGGCACCTTCTACACCGGGCCTGAAAGGCGCTAGCGTCGGGACGCTATTGATTCCTGCGTAAGAAGCCGTCGCGCGCACCACCCTCATACACGACCTTCTCATCATCCCCCGAGAGGAGTCGCTCAGAACCAGAAAGAACGCTTATACCTCTAAAGGAAAGAGTACCAATTGAATTTTTCACAAGTTCAGCCATGGCCGTCCGTCCATGTTCACATTCGTGTAATTTCTTATCGACTATTTATATTTACCTCTTTTCACAAAAAACTACTTCGTACATGCATGATGAATCATGAGAGGAATTCATGGCAATGTTAATTGGAAGTTTCAGCTCGACGCTCTTGTTTGTTTGTCGGCATATTAAGATTTTCTGAAAATCAAATGGAGTCAAGTAGAACAGGATAAATGTTACACTAGAATGTACAGGTTGACCTTCGCGGGAACAGGAAGAGACTGACCTACATCCTAGTACAAGACAAGCACTTTGTACTGTCAGTAAAAAAAAAATATAGTCATCCAAAGAAATTAAATTAAAGCATTTCCTAAGAAATATTAAAAATTGTAATTATGTAAAATTATTTGTGTGTACTTTTTCTACTTTTCTTATGTAATGACTCTTGCCATATATTTAATGTTGTCTAGAAACATGAGTATATATAATATACTGAATATCTATATACAGAATCAACAAATTTCTATAGTACATAAATTCAGAAGCTGTGGAAGTAGAGGTAGAAGTCTTTTTTTGCAATTGACCAAATCTTATAAGACCACCGGTTTGTGTGCTTAATTGGGCAACAACTTGGTCGGGTAGGTAATCACTTATTTAAAGAACAGAATGAATTCTAAAAATGAGGTATCCCTCATCTTTCTTTAACTCAGTCAAAAAGTATATAAAAGATACCTCTCAGTCACTCAGCATCTTTCAGCCAGCGACCCTTCATTCGTGCTGAGGGCCTGCTCTGAGAGGATCTTCATGTTTACCGACACTGAATACCCATCATCCTGTACCTAGTCGGCTCTTTTCGTCGAGTCTTCATCCCGAAGACTTCCTCCTCCTCGAAGACACTGAAATAATTTCAAGTACTACTTTAAATACTTCTAGAAATCCGTCTAGGATATGGAAAATAGTTAAATTTAGATACATCTCTACCTTTCACTTCCTTTTTAGATAGTGACCAATGAAATCAAATAAGTGTTGATCAAATCTAACATACGCATTTCATTTTTAGTCTTCCCATACAGTCTGTACCTAGCAAAAACAAGGTTATACGTAACGTTCATGTTATTTTTAATTATCCATTCATTTTAATAACGTCAACATAACAACACTGTTATATATTGACGTAATGTGTACGAGTGGAAAATTACAATTAACGTGCACGTTGCCTGTAATGTAGCGTTTACTCGGTGGTCATACATTTTTTTTCTTCCCATAACAAAATCCCATTCACCTGTCTCTTCCATGACGATTATAACAACGCAGTAGATTACCAGAGATTAGAAGCATCCCTTGCGTATCTGAAACAACTGAAATGCATTGTAAAAGCGACCGATATCTCATCCCTACACGACTTTCCGGTGAATGTGCTCTGCTAGAACCCAATGCGGGCAGTAAGTGATTGAAACCACGTGAAACAGACATTTGCTAAGATACAGCTGAGCCGTACAGAGTGACGCCATAGTAGACTGAAGAATCAAAGAAGACGGTATAACAGTTTGAATGATAATGGAGGAGGATCAAAGGATATACTAGCAAATAGAAAAATATCTAAGAATATTTATACTTGAGAAAAGACTATTTTTTTGTAAATATTTAATTTCTTTTTAAATTCTTGGAGTATTCTACATCTACCTGCAGGATATTTTTAACGCTCCTTTATTTAAAGCGCACTGTGGATTTCTTACCAAAATTCGATCCAGTCAATTCGTTTAATGCCAAAAGAACACCCAGTATAATTCACAGAGGGTAGCCCCAAGGTGATAGCTGATAGTGGTAAGTGATGGGGCCTGGTAATGTGCTGCATCTACTTTGCCAAGAAGTGGAAAGCTCGGGGCGTTCGAGCTTTTATTAAACATTGTCTTTGTTCTGTGAAAGGTTTCCTTGTTATCCACGACTATTGCAAGTAGAAGAGGTATCCAATTTTTTTAAAGAAAAATATATGAGTATTATGTAATAGTAGACTTAAAACCGTCACGCAGTCGTTTGAGAAGAACAATTAGTCTGTACTTTAATTACAGTGTGTTTTTAGTGGAAATGAAAATCTTGTAATGGCTTTACATGATTTTCTATCCAATAGCAGAGTTTCTGTGCTTTTGATACGCTTAACGATGCGTTACGTTCAAGTCTGATAATGACTGCTCTTGAATGAAACTCCAGCAATCCTGTTCGTATGACATTGAAGTTATCAGTCTTTTGCATGACTCAATAACTTTGTAACTTCCTGCGGAAAATCGAAGCTCGTTAGGATTTTCGAAAAATTTATTAAATATAAATCAGCATCCTGGAGAATGATTCGTATTGCTAGTTTAAGGATTTATGTAATTAAATCTTGGATACGTAAACGAACTGGATGACCTGGTTTGGTGTTACAGGTTACCTTGATTTTCTTAGGTCCAATAATCTAAGGGTGCCGTTTACACTTCTCTAATGCGTCCATTCGTTACTATTTCTTGCACCTACGCAAGGGTTTCCAGTGACGTCACAGAATATTCAGTAGCACCGTTACGGAAAACTCGAGACTCCGGATGGCAACCCCCATGAAAAGGGGTTCTCGCCAATGGGAAGACGGTTCTCTTGAGCAACGGACCAATCGCGATGAGATTGTCACTGAAGAACCAATCTGGCGGAGGGGTTGAAGGCTTAAGAGCACCAGGAACCCTTGAGAGACGGACACAGTCAGTGGCACCCCTCGAAGAGGAGGTAGACGTCGCGTAAGAACATCAGCTCCGAATTGAAAATCGTGAAATCGGCAAGTTCTCCAGAGTCAATCGTCCCAATATCATCATCATCTCCATAGCATCTTCAACATCATCATCGTCAAGGGTATCAGTTCCATTCCTAGGACCCATCGTGAGTGAAGTCATCATGAGCGGATCAGGAAAAGGACTCTTAGGTATGTGGCTGTACAGAAGAGGCAAAGAATGGGCGATAAAAGAAGGAAGTCCAATTCATAAAGCACGAGACGTAAGTTATTCATTACAATAGTCATTGAGCGAAGATCATTAAGGTCCATTGCGAAGACATCATCTGATGATTCTCAGATTCCACTAGTTGAAAAGCAAGCTGGTGACAATGATGATAACGGCGATAACAAGAATTCTGTGGTATTTTCCTTAAAGAATCAAGTAGGAGGCTTGGCCCGTGCTCTTCAGGTTTTTCAGGTAATCCATTACCTCTTATTATATAAGATCATTAATATTGAAATGAATAAGAAATGGCGACCTGTGTTCAAGTAATATATCCGTATACATAATATGTATTGGGATTGAATCATAGCATAGAGCTAGGATACGTTAATCCCCCACCTAGTGTAAATTGTGGAGGTATGGCCGACGAGCCTCCATAGACTTACGCCTGGAGACTTGATTTACCTTTCCAGTTCTTACCTGAACATCAACCTCAACGCGTGCCCGTGTGACATAAGGAGTGGCGTAATAGAGCCAAGCGTATCGCAGAATTAACGTACTCATTTGTGATTGTTAAAATAACCGTCAATTTATGAGCATCTCTCTTTTTTCAACATATATAAAAAATTATTGAGGTTCGAGAGATCTGCTACTATCACAATTTCTTCTTTTTTTTGCTATCAATTGGATGTTCGATTTTGGAACAAAAAATATAATTGTGCGCACTTATCTGTTATTCGTTATTTTAATTGCTACTAAGGTTACTGGCACGTCTAAAGCATAATTTGTATGTTTATGAGAATTCTTACTCTGGACCAGTTGCCCTTGAGGTACCGTAACTATCTAAGAGTTATGATTGTATACAACTAAATTTTATTCGATATTTGTGAGTCGACTTATCATAATGCCAATCACCTTTTACTGTTGGAATTGAGAAACCGTGACCTTCGTTGTTGAATTTCAACGTCAATACAACTGTATGGAAGTTAATGGATTTCATATAAAACGCGTAAAGATTATTTATCACGATTTAAGATTACGTGTGGTGTTAGCTAGTACCAAGGATAATACCAAATATTATAATTACTTATAGTACTATATCAGGTTGTTTATCTACGCAGTTGTATACTATACCGATATTATTCTATTTGTATGCCCTTAATGTAATATCAAATTGAAATTTTTATCCAAAGGATTTGGGCGTTAATGTCGTTCATATAGAATCACGAAAGTCATTGCGACGCGGTTCAGAGTACGAGATATTAGTTGACGTTGAGTGCGATTCAAAAAGGATGGAACAGTTGATGAGGATGTTGAGTCGTGAAGTGGCGGCCATTAATTTAGCTCAGTACGAACAGACCGGAAATGTACCCCATGCACCGACATTATCAGCAGCAGCGAGTTTCGGTGAGAATTTTTCCTTGAAATAAGACAAATGAATTCTTCAAAGGAGACGTAAATTTATTAAGATACTCAATAAATAAATCATTATTCACGGCAGACTTCAGTGAGGTTAACATGCCATGGTTCCCAAGGAAAATAGCTGACCTGGATCAGGCCCAGAAGGTCCTCATGTATGGGCTCGAATTGGATGCTGATCATCCAGTGAGTTTCTTCACCTGAAATTTAACAAAAATTAGTATAAAAATTTGTTTACTGTTTCACAGAGTACTATAAGCTTTTCGAATATTAACAAATCGTTGTTATCTTTTCACCGTGCGTTTTTAAATACCGTTAACGGAATCGCTTCTGTAAATTGCTCAGGAACAATCGCACTATGCTATAATATGATTGGCGAATGTTATTGTTCGCTTGTCTATTTTATTTCATTTTATCATTTGCTCGATCTACTGTTTCAGGGTTTCAAGGACCCCACGTACCGTAAACGACGTGAGCAGTTCGCTGACATCGCTAATAATTATAGACAGTAAGTCTATCAAATCGTTAATCTTAGTCGTGCAATAAATATATGTCCATTTATCTTTATCATAAAAGATAATAATATATTAGTTCCGTATGCAGATACATTAGTATAATAAATCTTTCAGTGGACAGCCTATTCCTAGGATTCAATATACCCAATCAGAGATTAAGACCTGGTGAGTGAAGTCAAGTAAAAATATATCTGCATTTTATTATTTTTGACAGTTAGAAGCAGAAGATCGTTAGTCCTAAGTGATACTAGTAAAGAGGGCCAGCCTTATGGGACTTTGTGTTTGACGGCTAGTGGACACAGTGGGCACGGGAGATATGTTGCAAGCAGCATAAAAGTTCCGTAGGGGGTTGAAATACCATACAGTCCATTTTAGACACGGAATATAAGGGGGCTGGCCCTCTTTATCAATATCTGACAAGATCGCCGACAGGTGATCGTTATCCTCATTTCTTTTTCTGGATTTATTATATCGCTATTGCTTCGCAAAACTTTACTGCTTTAGCGAACTCGCAAGCATGTTTTCTGCCCAACGAGACCAATTAAAGAATTCGCACAGATTTCTTCTTCTTTTCCTTTTCTTCTTTCTTCCGTAACTACCATGTATCCTCTTGGTTTAAGTTCGCGTTTGATTCTCACATCAGCTTCAACTCCGTTTACCCAAGGCGAGACTTCTTAGCGCGATAGAATTGAAGGGAGTTGAATTGAATGCCACCTAATTGCCCTGATTCGATTCGTTCTCTCAATCAAGAAGCGATGGATATACAGCATCCTGAGCTTAACGTAAAATCAAAGACTCTTGAAACTTCGAATAAACGTACTTGTTTATATCCCTGCCAAAAAAAACTGTTACTAAGTCCTACCAGTTCCTATCCAATTTTTCCTGTCCTACAAGAAAATAGGACGGGACCTTGTAGACACTTTGTACTACAGTGAGAAGGATAATTGGATAATTGAACTTCGACAATTTATCGAGTTAATCGTTATACAACTGTTGCCAATCGATCATCTTATATTCTACAGGGGTATTGTTTTCCGTGAACTACATCAACTGTATTTGAAGCACGCGTGCAACGAGTATCTTGACAATTGGCCTAAGCTGGTAAAATATTGCGGTTACAGGTACGAGGTAGACTAAACGATTGTTTTATAATAAACAATTGAATATTAATCTATATATTTTTAATATCTCACAGAGAGGATAATATACCGCAACTGCAAGACGTTAGTGTCTTCTTAAAACGTAAGTAATACCAGATATGCTTTTGTATACTAGATAATCAAATAGCTAATTGATTTTTTTTAAGGAATGACTGGTTTTCAATTGAGACCAGTTGCCGGTTATCTATCGCCAAGAGATTTTTTAGCGGGACTTGCTTTTCGAGTATTTCATTGCACGCAATATATCAGACACTCCTCAGATCCTTTTTACACGCCCGAGCCGTAAGTGTCAAGATATACTTTTATCGATTTTTAATAATCCTTTTTCATTCAAGTTATCGAAGAATCTGCATTTTTCTTACTCTTAGTGACTGCTGCCACGAACTCCTAGGCCATATGCCATTATTGGCGAATCCAAGTTTCGCACAATTTTCCCAAGAATTAGGTCTGGCTTCTCTTGGCGCCTCGGACGAGGACATAGATAAACTGGCTACAGTGAGTTTATAAATTTCACATGAAATATTTCCCATGCAGTAATGAAACCCACATATCCTTCAATGAATCAGCTAGTAATTATAATTGAAATCGCAACAAGATTTAAGCCAGTGAATAACTGTGATTAATAATCGCTATTAGAAGATTGCAATCTCTATATACTGTTAGATAACGCTTAATAACATATTACATAGTACAAGAGACACTCCCACAGTAATCCTATAGACTTCAAGCCCTCTCTAATAATAAACAAATTTCATATACTGATTTCTATTGAATCATTACGATCCATTAATTTACGATAATCAACGTATTGACTATTCCAGCTGTATTTCTTTACTGTTGAATTTGGACTCTGCAAACAAGACGGCATACTCCGTGTATATGGCGCTGGTCTTCTCTCATCAGTAGCCGAATTAAGACACGCAGTTTCCACACCGGAGAAAACATTCCGATTCGAGCCTGATGTTACCTGCAAGCAAGAGTGCATTATAACTGCATTCCAAAATGCTTATTATTATACGGAGAGCATTGAAGAAGCAAAGGAAAAAATGCGGTAATACTGAAGAACAGTGAATTACAAGATTTACGCGCCCTTGTAGATACATTCATATTTATCAATCTCTGGTGAAAAATTCAATGACTTAGGCGAGTTTTCAATTCATTACGTATGCTGCTACCGGTGCAGGAGTGCATTACAATTTATTGCATCTAACTTACCGACGATAATTCATCCGCACTCGAAGGTCTGGGTTAATATGTTGAAGTACCAATGATCGTCAAGGCCAGTACCGGTATTTATAATCAGTAAAGCAAAACGGTTACAAGGTGGAGTCTTGTCGCGAATGGTGCTGCTAGGATAATTATAGTGATTATTTTCTAGTCACTAATTATTCAATTTTCAATATAATATATTAGTATATCGTATGTATCATATGTAGATTATTATCATGTCAAACATATCAACGTGTATTATCTGATTGATCAGTGCTTTGATGATTTCTTTTTCAGAGCCTTTGCTAATCAGATTCAACGTCCTTTTGGTCTGCGTTATAATCCTTACACTCAATCCGTTGAGGTCCTTACGGATGCTCAGAAAATTACCGCCCTGGTGAGCGAACTACGCGGTGATCTCTGCATAGTTTCCAACGCCCTGAAGAAGATTCATGAACAGGATGATACAGTGGATGTTGAGAGAATAACCAGTCTGCTGACTCAGGGGATTGATTTACCTCAGGATCCATCATCTGCGGAGAGCGATGACGGTGATAAGAGTCCTAACGTTGAAGGACCTCCGAGAAATATGGAGAATACACGAGAGAATGATGATGAATTTCATCCTGATCTTAATGTACTTACCAGGCAACGTTGAATTATTGTATAAAATAGATTCTAAGTATATTGATTATCCAACATTTCAAAGTAACTCTGATGGATAAGTGTACGTGTATACTTAACTCTATTATTCGCTGGTCATGAAATGCTAACTGAACAAGTAAATTTCAAGCAATGTGTAAATTAAATGTAATATGCAATATATAGATTGTGTGTTTAATGGAATCCGACATTTAATTTTCCTTCCTGTGTTAGTTATTGGTATGGGGGAAGAATGATAAAGTTATGTTGCGGGTATTTGGAGCATTTTGAGCCATCTAGTGAGATAAAATGAAATCAATATCTACCGCCCTGCCAATGAACTTTCTAAATTGCTCAGTGAGTATACGCTCTACTGTTTTGTATTTTCTGGATGGAAAGTAAAAACAAGTGGTTGCGTTGGATAGTGTTGCTGTAGGGTATAATGTTCGTTTAAAAAAAATCTATTTTCCATTACATACCAGAAACCATGAATTACATTTTACATCTGGAGAGCCAATAAAGTATATTCCATGAATTGCTAGGTATCTGACTTTTATACGCTCATATTTTTGTATTTGTAGTAACGAAACGGAAGCATGGCTCAGATACAAACGTCAAATCTTGATGGACTGCCAAAACACTTTGTTGCTGCCATGAGGACACTCTTTGATATAATGGACGACCAGGGTACAGGTTTTGTCAAATACTCTGATATTGAGGGAAGGTGGCAAGATGATGGTACGCAAGGATTACCTAAGGGAGTCCTTGAGAGTCTCAAGAAAGTCACACCACCAAATGGTTTACTCTCCTTCGAGCGGTTTTGTGCTGGTTTAAAGATTTGTTTATTCCAAATCCAGTCTGATGGTGATGCTAAAAAGCAGGAAGGTCAGCCTAATAGACCACCTTCTGCACCGGTTTTAATTGCTGACAATCAAAATAAAGCTGCCTGGACTTCTCCAAATACAGCCACAATAAGGCCTAACAATGCCATATCACAACAGCGTACTTTGAGTATGCCACAGCTGTTAAGTGGACGTAAGGAAAATGGGATGCAGTTGGAGCCAATGGATGGACAAAATTGTTCAGAGCCAAAAGTAATGAAAGCTTACGGGCCTCCAAAGCCACCCAGGACTGGTGCTGCTGTAGAGGGAAGAGCTTTGAGCTCTGATAGAAGCTTTGACAAATCTGAAATTCGCACAGTGCTTCAAAATTGGCAAATGGGTTTAATGATGGGGGATGACAAATGTATAGATAAGCGTCAATTGGTTTCTGCAAATTATCGCACCGACTCTCGAACTCTATTGAGACCAGCACGAGCTTTAGGTGATGGTAAAGCTGTTGATACACAGAATAACCAGCTTGGCTTACAACAAAAGAAGTTATTAGGACGTCGTAGAGAACCGAGAAGGCACACGTTGCAGAACGGTATTGATTACAATATGGTAAAGGATGTTCTCCTCTAGGGTTCCCGACTAAAAATATGCATGCAAGAAATAAGTTCGCAGTATAATGATATTAATACAACATAGGACAGTTGGGAACCCTACTTTACTTCACTAATATTAACCTGACATCAAATTAATAAAATGAACATCGTAGATGAAAAGAATGAAGCAGATCGAACAAGAGAAAGATGTTCTGCTGCAAGGATTGGCTGCAGTTGACAAAGCCAGAGAATGGTATCTCAAACAAATCTCTTCCGCTCAAGAAAAAATAAAACATCTGGGAAGAATGGGTTCTCATGTGGTATGATAAAAAGTATTTCTTAAATAAAATTCTTCATAATGGTACATTTATCACTATTGATAATTAATAACAGGAACAATGGACCGAAGCACAACAAGAGCGACTCGAATTACAACGGGCTCGGGTTCTTGAAGTGAATCGACATCTTGCAGCCTTGATAAGCAGTTGGGAACGTGGTGGACTTCCACTTCATATGAATCTTGCCGTTCTCAGTACCCCGACGTCAGCTCAATTACATCAAGATATGTTATCTCGTCTCAAGCAACAAAATCATAGATTGACAGAGGTTAGCATTGTATTACAGTTGAATTCAAACGAAAGGCGAAGATACTTTGAGATGCTCTACGTATGACAAAATCTCTTACAGGAAGTCAGCAAGAAAAGTCAACGAATAGCATTGCTGGAACAGGAAAAAGATAGTTTGGTGCGAGAATTGTACAACAGACAAGGAATGGTGCAGTCCCGAAGATCCACAATGGTTCATGAACAGCACGATCAGACATTCATGTAAGGTACTACGATTTAATATAAAGATTTAATCCAACAATAAAAAAACATTTGTCAAGATGTTTAATGTACTTCTTTGTTTTTCAGAATATAATTATTCGGAAAATAATTCCACAAAAGATCCGACATTGAAAATGTAAGCAAAGGATATTTATTTTATATCTATACTATATTTATATCTGGCTGCTGATAAATGAGGAAGCAACAGAAATAACAAGAATAACGAAACTTCTAATTTCGATCGTCGGACAAACGGAAACGAAAGAAAAAACATCAACTTAAAGATAATTCTATTTTTTCTAGTAATCATACTTCTCACGTTATTGAGATAACCATTTGTTTTATTATTGTAAAATAGTTGTTATAAACTTATACAGTTACTAATTTTGCCACAAAATATTATATATATATATATATAGTCCTAACCTAACGCTTATATAAAATCGTAAGATTCATTTGCCTCTTGGGCATCTATAGCTTAAACTCGAATCTAAAGTTCTGGTTTATTAGCTATGAAAAATCTTGCTCCAAAACTGTGTTTGTTAAATTATCATTCCTGTAATCCGTCCAGAAATTATACTGTTATATGTTTTTTTCTTAATAAATTATTTAAATAACACATACTATTCCATGCCATAATTAATATAACTATTAAAACCCATCTGGCTACATATAATTGTCTGTACTAAATTTTTGATAAAAATCGTGGTCTTCTCTCTATGCCAGAACACATCCTGAAGATACATCTATCTCCCCTTATCTACTCTGACCGGTTCAACTCTGATAAGGACAGTAGTAAACTCCTTTACGCAGAATTCCCTATTTTAAAGCAGCCCAATAATTTTAAGAGTAAATTAAAATACATAACATTGCTTCTTACTAAGTAAACGGTATAAAAAGTAGACTTGAAAAATGACGCAAAGAATAGATCAATCTAAATTTCCTTAAATCGTAGAACGTTGCTAAATCTAGACTCTAAAATTCTCTTTATATTTAAATCAGAAATTCGATATTTCACAATTATAGATCTCACCACACGCGTCGTCCAACTGTATCTCCACACTCTACATAATATATTAAAGTGCAAGTCAAAGAATTGAACTTTCATCGCTGGTACGTAAAAGTGAAAAAGAAAAATTCCTAATATCCATCGAAGTTGACACACATTCCATCGATTCCTAGTTAGATGCACGAAGTGTCAAGTGTTATCATTGTTACGTCCAAAAGCCCAAGAACGATATCATACCTAACGATGAGCCGACAAATAAATTTATTATCTCTTGACTCTGTTTTACTCTTCCTAATGATTATTCACCGGAAGCCAGCAGAATGGACGCCTACTCTTTGTTCGATCCCACTGCGCCCACGGAGTAAGAGTTAAGGAAGCTCTGAACAAAGAACTCGCGAGAGAGAAAGCATAGCTGGATAATTATATACCAGAAAATGTCTCTACGAATAACCAAAAGAGAAAGAAAGTAAAAAACTCAGCGAATAAAGTATGGACGCCATGATGATTATTTGTACAAGGGACACGTGTGGGATCTGACGAAAAATTATGAAAATTATTCTTCGCGACAATGAAGCCTGCATAAATGCAATGCCACTGAATTTTTGCGTCTTCCTTTTGTCCTCGTAAAGACTGCATTTATATTTTATCGTATAGTAACGAAGCGACAGCTGACTCTCACCATAGCACCCCACGCGATGCTTTTACCAGCGTGGTTAGCGACGCCTCCGTATTCCGTTTAGCAGTCAGTCGCCGTTCGGACTCGACTCTTCTTCTCCGTCTTTAAATAAGTCTAAGTCGAGACTGACGGCACGGCCTCTGCCCTTTGTGTTTTTGTGATTAACGGACTTTAACAGCGGAACTGCATACATACCCTTCGACGTTTATCCTGGGTTATTCTTGTTTGCAATATGACGAGGATCAGCTTACTGCCGGCGGCACTTTTTCTTCTGATTTTGGGTAGGATATTGTCCTTGATTTGTTAGATTCACTTTGATTTTCATAAAAATAATTTCAGGAAATATTATCACTTTAAGAATAATATAGTAGTGTAGAGACACAGGTACTTCGCTTAGCAGACAATGTTTATTGGATCAGTTTAATCGGATTTTGTAAGAGCATTCACCTCGGTTTATATTAATCTTGTTTAAACTATATACCGATTATTATTTAACCCGGTCACTTTAATTTGCCGAAAAGAATGTTGGAATGTTTATTAGAATTTTAATTCAGTGATTATGATTAACTGAGTTACTCTTTAGTATATTTTTGCATAATAGTGTTAAAATGCGTTAAGATTTGAATTGCATTTCAAGATCCGCGCGCAGGCGTCGTTGCGAGATCGTATCGGAGTCTCATTCAAAACAGAATACGACTTTGTTTTTTTTATATTTTGTTAAGGTTCAATAATAATGACAAGATAAGTGATAGAAAATTGCGAAAAAAAGACATTGCTTACTCTTGCTACAATTTCAATGATGCACTTAGTTGCTGATTGCACCGTTTCTCATTGCATTTGAATGAAAGGCATTCAGGCTCGATTCCTCCAACACGGTTCATTGTTTAAATTTCGCTAACTGCACGATTAGCCAATCAGATACTTGCATTTTGAAGATAAACGGAGTTTACGTATTGAGCTGCGTCAGGCGAATCGGGCCTCATTAGATCAAGAAACGCCTTCGGAAAGATCAAGTTAAATAAAATGTCTTATACTCACACAGAATATTTAAAAATGTATTATAAACAGGTATTATATTAAAAACATTATAAAAAAAAAATTGTGCACCCTTAGTTCAAACGATCAAACTCAAAAATCAGTGCGAATAATGAACTATGAATTTTGAACGCGGTAAAAAGCGCGTCCAACAGTTTATTTAAGAAACAACAAAGAATATATCATTTTTCATGAATATAGTTACCGTATCAAGAAGCTGTGAGCTAGACCAGATGCGAAGTGGATGTCGCATTTATAATGGCCAATGTAACTGTGGATATGGATGCAGGTCTGAGTATCGATATGAAACTGTAGAAGAATGCAGATTGGCATTGAGAGGTACAGTATTCGAATAGCTACATGATTAAAATTTTACATATAATATACAAATAATAATCCATCATTTTACTTACTTTTATTCAATGCAGGTGGGCGTCATGATATATGTCACAAGAAGCCTTGTTTACATGGTGGTTCCTGTTTGCAAATCACTCAGGATCCAGGCTACAAGTGTCTTTGCGAAGGAACAGGATTTTATGGAATTCGTTGTGATAAACGTAATTACCAATTATACTTATCTACTCAGTCACGTTGGGAGTATAGATAACGAAATAATAGTCTGTCTATTATAATTATCTTTTTACATTTCTCAGCCTGTCCTGGACCAAATAATCTACGTTTCCGAGGACCATTTCCATACGAGTGCGTTGTAATCTAACTGAAGAGGAATCAATCTCAGCTTGCATATTAAAGAATAAGAACATTTATAGACGGTATAGAGCATTAAACATTAGCTAATGTAATCCTCTTTGAGAATGAGAGTAAAAAAAACTTTGTACATATATAGATCGAGTCGGTCGTTACTTGCGAATGAAATAAATAATGTTTTTTGAAAGATTTAATGTCCCACGTTTCACTCTTCTCCTCTAGCTAGTTATTCTCATATAAATGTTTATCTCCTGTAGAAGACTTCATAATGGATTTGAAGACTTCAATGAAACTGATGCGATACTG
Organism: Pachycephus smyrnensis; assembly: GCA_030142225.1. Lineage (NCBI taxonomy): Eukaryota > Metazoa > Arthropoda > Insecta > Hymenoptera > Cephidae > Pachycephus > Pachycephus smyrnensis. The sequence continues at coordinate 501,237 of JARQST010000464.1, read as the reverse complement.
GAGCATTTAGCAGCACATTACAAATTCTCAGAGCTTGATTGACGTAACACAGTCCTTGAACAATAATTAAATAAGATAATGGAAAGAAAAATAGAGAAGAATATCTGATGCTTCCAATGTTTATTCACCAATAATTTTACAGTATGTATGCATATGATCTGTTGGATCTATGGGTCTTAGGACAAGCGCTTAGTTTGTATCGTGCTTGTGTTACGTATTATGTGATTATGTTACTCCTTTTTCACGTCTATTTCTAGATAATGCCACGTGTACTTCCGCTCACAGTATCGATGGCAACTTATAAAATGCAATTTCTTACGTCTTTATATAGATAAGTTCATAATTTCATTCACTGAATTCATCCTTTCATTTCACTGAATTCATAATACTAATTTGATTTGACAACACGAGACTGCATCAGGAACTTAACGACATATATATATATATAATATATTATCTAGGACAAACAGTTGGCCAGTTTTAACTTCACGGTTTCTTTTTTCTTTTTTTTTTCTTTTTCATTTCTTTACAAAATCATAGACATTTTCATCGACAGAGAGTGACGCGGTACAATAATTTATATAATAAGACGCACATCCGTTCACCCTCAGCATTATGCAATTTCATTGAAGATTCTTATCGATCCGTCACGCGTATCTTCTTCTTATTCTTCTTCGTCTTCCACTATTTTTTTTTTCTTCCTATCCCACTCGCAAAAGGATGATCAATCAATCGATCATACACATACACAACGTGTGTCTGCGTCTCTGTGACTTGTTTTCATTTATTATATTTTTTTTTCGTCTTTTTCCTTTTTCTTCCTCCTATTATACATCTAGTCTGCGTATAGTGTGTGTATATTGTGGGTAGAACAAATAGTCCAAAGAAATGAGTTATAAATAAAGATTGTATCAACATGTAAGTATATTTTTATAAAGACAAACAGGACATTGTCTCAGAACATGCGGACAGGCTGTTTAGCCGATAGCCCAGCGTCTAGTTATTTTGCAATTCGTTTTATAACTTTTTTTCCTCATTTTCCGTCTTTCGTTCATTCATTTAACTTACAAACCTAAATCATTCGAGAACCCCGTCACGGCGACAATCTAATAATTAAAAATTGCAATCCTCGTAGTAACTACGCTTTTTTTACAATTAAAAAAGAATGACTTGAACGAGCGGTTTGTATATTCGCGGAGATGTACAAGAGAAAAAAATAAGAGAAAGATGAATCAACAAAACAACTACGATGGAGACAGATGCCGATTTTCCCTTTAAATGTTAATCGTGATTTTTGGACTAACTGTCCTCCCCCCCCCGCGCTCCTGTTCCCTTCCCACCCCTCCCGCCCCACTTGATTTGACCACTACCATTTCCAGAGATAATAAAATGGCTCGTTGTTCGTCGCGTTAATTTTATCGTCCAATTTACCGATTATTATTATTATTGTTGTCACATTAGTCTTCATTTTGGCAAACGTTGTATGATCATGCTTATAATAATAATCTCGGCATTGAAAGTGCATGGACTAAAAATAAGTAATGTAGATACAATTTTGAATAAATGATCATATCAGACGATACAATATTACTCTTGGATGGCGCCAGGCATGTGCTGGGTTCTTTCCTGGCTGAATCCACGCGTCCCATCAGGCCCCCTTGGCTGCCGTACGATCGTAAGTTTTGGGCCCGTCTCCTCAAGAGATATGGTACGCAGCCGACTTATTAAACGTTCAGGTCGCTGTTGTACCGCGTCACTAGAGTACAAAGAGCAAAAAGACAATATCGTTAGATACCAGTATCACTACCTCCTGGTGATACCGATACAGATAATCCAGGGTCATTACGGTTTATAACAAACATAAATTACCTCAAGCGCGTCACGTTACATGCGGATGACTTTCCGGTGCGTTGATTCGTCACCAAGACAAATTCGACCTGATCACCAGGCTGAAGAGTTGCGTGATCTTTGACCTCGCTCATGTGGAAGAACAATTTCTTCCCTTCGTCGACCTCGTACGTGAGAAATCCGAAGGGTCCTTTAACAGCATCCACGGTAGCTCTTCGCTTCTTGCGCACGGCGACGATGTTGCAAGCATGACCCGCGGAATCCACCTGCAGCTGAACAGGATCGCCGACTTGCAACAGTTCGCGCTTGTTAACAAGGCCCATCATCCCGAATTCGTATTCCGGGGTCTCCTCGTCCTCGCTCGTGGGACTGATCTTTATTAGACCGGCGTACTCTAGTTGCTCAGGATTTGCACTGCGTAGCGGTCGGGTAACGGTCCCGTCCAGAAGTTCGCCGACCGCCGACGGCCTCGGAATTGAACCACGAGGTACCGAACGCACGAAGTCAGCAGCAGTGCAACCGCCATTGTTAGTGCGACCGTTTCCTGAGCTAATCGTACACTCAACGTCGGCACCTAACTCGAGAGTGCTAGCGTCCCCGTCGAAATTGCTGAAGAAAGAATACGGCTGATTGCACAGGAACATTTTTATAAGGGGTCTGCCAGCCATTATGTATTTTCTTTTGTCTCGTCGCTTACCTGAAGTGAAAAAATATTTCCTTATCGTGATTGACGGTTTCGATGAAACCAAATCCGTCTTTAAGAGCAGCGATGAAGCCTTGACAGACTGGACCGGTTGGCTTCTTATTTCCATTTTGTGTTTTTTCACCACTAGGACTTACTAGTGATATGTCTACAGCAACAAGCTCTTTGTTTCGCTTTACTTGGCAGATACTAAACTGAACCTAAGGTAAATAAATGATCCATATAAGATAATGACACAGAGCTTAATGAAGATTCGACGATGATTGAAAAAACATAGAGATTATTACCTTATCTCCAAGTCGTGGGATGTTTTTCGAGTCGCAATCTTTATTAAAGAAAATAATGCTCTTCTGCTGGCCGTCCTTAAGGTAACCAATGAGACCAGGTTCGATGTTATTGGTATCTTGGATAACACTGCCTAGCACATTCGATTCTATTATAGTCTCGAATTGAACACTACCGGGTGGCAGATGTTTTAATCTGATCGCGCTTTGTCGAGTGTTTGAGAATGACGAGGAAGGATCCTAAAAGCAAGAAATACAGATTATATTTAAAAAAAAGACAGTACAGAAATATGAACGGTAACGATACAATAATTCCATCACAGAGTATATCTCTCTCAAGAGATATAACAGTGAATATTGTAATTGCTGTATCGCATTAAATACATAGTCTTTACTTGAATGACTGTGAATTCGACTTCATCGGTTACACTGATCTCCCTGTCAACATCCAGCACTTCGTTAAAATGAAAAAACAGTCTAGCATCCCGATCGACGCATCGGATGAAGCCAAAACCGTCTTTCAGGGCCGCGATGACGCCCTGCTCACGCCTTTCGCCAGACACTGAGAATGATTCGGGCAATAACGATATTTCTGTGGCTCTTTTCAGTTGATCCCTCGTATCTGTAGCGATGCGGAATTGAACCCAATCTCCGTGCCTGTAATATTTCAAGGTAATATTGTATTAGAGGATAAACGTCTAAAGATAGATTACAGAAGTGAGCTCATGCACCAGGTTGATCCTGACCTCAATGTGAAGTCTCCCTTCTGATCCTTATCTCCGAAAGGCACTTCGATTTCAGAGTAATCAGCTGCTCTGTAACGAATACGTCCTGGCAATGGATCACTTTGATGACGTGCAGCAGTTCCTCGTTCCAATGGTTTTAGTACTTGTCCTTTAACCACTTCATTGCTGACTTCTTCGAAGATGATAGAACCAGGCGGTAGTTTGGTAATATTACACGCCACTTCTTTTCTCTGAATGAAAATAAGAATATTGTATTACAAGAAGGTATCGAAGTTTAATTAAGAAGCTCAAAGTGTAGATAAAAGTGGCAAATATTCATTTATAAATATACTTGGCAGGGTATTGTCGACAAGAGTTTGAGTTTGTTTTTACTTACGTTTCTTGTCTGTATTATGAACTCGACATCGTCTCCGAGTCTCAGTTCCTCTTTCATTGATTTAGCTTCGCTAAAGTGGAAGAAAATCTCCTTAACAACGTCGGCACGTTCGATGAAACCAAAGTTTTCTTTCATCGAGCACACCACACCACGATAACGTACGGGATGTGCTGGATTTTCGAGTCTCACGTGACAAGCACCTAGATTCCCACTGTAACAATTAAGATAATTTATTGATATGATTATTCGATTAAATTATTATTAATACAATTTGACAGAATTATGGTAAGATTTACCGCTGATTAGTTGCAATTTGAAATGACACCTTATCTCCAGCATGCAAAGTGACGTTTCCTTCGACATCGTCTTTGGTATAAGGCAGAAAGAAACACTCGCCTCTGTTCTCGTAGCTAATTCGCCCTTGGGAATCTCCACTAGCGTGTAACTCCGTTGTTACGTTACCGGTAACCCTCTCTTCGCTCAGTACCTACACTCATTGTAGGAGGACAGTCAACACGTGGACCACGTGTAATATATCCAGAGGTTGGTGTCATTTAATGGATCACAAAGCGCATACTTACCACCTCTGGTGCGATCTTACTAACGATACTGGCAATGGGCTTTCCTGTTCGACGGTCGTAGGTCATCTCGAATTCCACTGGGTCACCAATTTTTAAATGTTCTATATTGCCACTAAACTGGCTAAAGTGAAAGAACAGTCTCGCCTGTCTTTCGCAGCATTGAATGAATCCGTAAGAGTGCTGAAAAAGAAATTTTTTTCATTGATTTTCTTACTTTTTAACCTGAGTAGCTGTACTATACAAGAAGACAATAGAAGGGAGGAGGTATTCATGACTCGAAGAATGATTGAAACTCACCAATAATTTCTCAATAATGCCGGTTTCACGCGTTCCTTGATTGTTCGATTGATCCTGATAGGAGGAATTATTGGTTGCCGGTTCACCCGTGTAGCCGACACCACCTTCCATTCCCGTGAAGGTACCAATTGGAAATCGTGCTGCTCCGTTACGTGGTGAAGTTTGTGCACCCGGATAACTGCCGTAGGGGGTAGTGGAGTTTTTGCCACACTTTGGAGGAGAGCCCATGAAGTGATCTCCGCTGTAGCTGGTGCCATTTCGATAATTAGTGGCCGATTGATGAGATCCTCCTACGACCTTGGGGCTTGGTATAGCCATGGACTTGTAGTCAAGTATTGCTGGGTCAGAGTTCATGATTGGCGGCTGGAACGTTTTCCACTGAGGATTGTTGGACATCGTTTCGAATTTGCGCTGTTTTATTTATAATAGTGTTTTTTTTTCTTTTTCTTTCTTTTCGTCGTCGTCGTCTTCTTCTTCTTTAAATCTTGTTCGTCGAAACAATTAGATAATTCCTTTTAACTTCGCTTCTGCCTCTTCGCAATATATATACTTACATTTAGAAATTTTAGTCTTTTCAATTATTTAAGTGTTAACATAGATATCACAGAATGGTTCTTGGTACCTTATATCTTCGTTTACTATTACAACGTTACGAGAACTTAGTGAGGAGGGAGAAAGGCTCTTTGAAATGCTGCAGAAATGCAGACTCTTTTTTCTTTTCTTTCAAGTTTTTGTGTTGTGACCAGCAAGTGGGGAGGAAGGTGATAAAAGTATTTTGATAAGTATCGTGAATTATTTATCGAAAAGCACCAGGGCTGCTCTGGGCGAAATTGGCACTCTCCGAATGTGGATGCGTGTGTCCCATCAACCGAGCGAAGCAGCACAATCTCAGCCGCAATCACAATCACGCTCACTTATGCGGTGTACCTAACTCCTTCTCGTGAAGTGTGTCGCGTACACAATATAAAAACGAACGATGCGGTTAATATCGGTATTACGAATCAATATGTGTAGAAAATTCTTAGCACATCATATACCATCAATACTTTCCATACGCGTATGCATTAATAATATCGTAACAACTGTTTGATAATTACTCAATTTAGCGTGTTCGAGAACAACCGTGTTTTTTTCTTAAACATCAGTCATCCTTTATAAAAGGAATAAATCAAAAACATTGGAGATTTAAAGGATAAGGTGTTGGCTTGAAAATCCTCAGATGTCTTCAATGCGTGCTGAGTGTGGTTGTGTCGTTCCAATAATCCTATATTATCGTTTTCTTCTTCAGCTTTTAAATGTGGAATTTACAGTGAGCGTTGGTTTCAAAAATGTCCTAAACTAACAATTACACAAGCTGAAATCAAAAAATATATATAATTATTATATGAACGTTATATCATATTCAATATAGTTGCCTTAAATATTGCAAGCTTTGTTATCAATGAGAATTTTCTGACTGTTGTTATAATAATGCGTATACTGCAGTCTATTTATTTCATTTTTTTGATCAAGTGATGACTTATGAAGTATACAACTACTTAGTTGCACAAATTTTATTTCATCTTTGTATCAGTAGTAGATGCTTAAGCTTGTGAAGTAATTAATGTACAAGTGATAACGCTCACGATCGTCTGGTTTTAATGCATAACGTATTGCATGATAAAATGAAAGATTAAAAAAAATTAAATATCACAAAGTGAAGCGGGCCACTGAAATATACTTTTTGTATGAATGTAATACATTAATGTTAATCAAATAAACTTATTGTCAATAAAGCAGCATATCTTTACAGTTATCAGAAGAACATATCTGTTTAGTACAAGGAAACAGTATTTTGGCCGTACGGTGAGCAGCATGCTTAGATTTCAGCCACTGTGATATATAATGAAATCTATAATGATAAATATTGTAGCTAGACTTTACATTATATAAAATATTATATTATATTGTACTTTACTCAAATGATTGCATATAGAAAAATGTATTATACAGAATGAAGACAAAGCAGTGTGAGTATGAGAAATGGTATGATAGCATTTCGGCTTGTGATTAAGGTTATGAGCAGAGTTTTACTAACATGACACTGCAACAATAAGTTTCACAAAATTAGCCTCTGCACACACATTGCGATTTTATTAAAAGATCAAAATACAGCTATCTTTGATACAAATATACAAAAAATAAAAACAAGACGTACAAAAGGTTAGGTGATAACATATGTAATTGATCGTGCACTGTTCTACAGACTCAAGCATCACAATAAAGTAACTTTTTTAAGGCATTTTATACATAACAATATTAAAAATAAATATGTTAGTCAATTTTGAATAGTATTAAGTGGCATATAACAGTTTTAACATGAGTATACAACAATTGAACTATGTCCACTGATTTGTGAAAGAGCAATTTGTAATGTATTTGAAATTGTAAGCATGTTTCAAATCACAAATACCACTTCAATGATAACTAATACTAAAAGGAAACAAACAACATGTTAATTTTATCCCATAAACAACAAGATCCAAAAAGTCGTTAAGCATCTGTTCCAATTATAACCTCGAAGTGTAAAAATTGGAGTAAATGAACATAGTGAAAGATGGATATCAAAGCAAAGTTAACACAGCTGATTCAATATAAAATCATATTCTGTTAATATAATATGCATTAGACACAACAAGAATGAGGCCACATAGGTGAACCATGGCTAACTGTACTATATCAGAGCCACATGCCAAAAAAAGTTCCTAGGAAGCTATCCTTACGCCACATGCTATCAAACAATACATGTCTTATTTATCATTTTCCATAATAAGACTCCAAAAGCAATCGACTGACAGTTTGACATTGACTTCATAAAGCATGACACCTATTGTTTTGCTAAGATGTTTTCCATTTGGAGTACGTTACAGGTACAAAGGTAAAAGAAGCAAAAAAAATTAACTTAAATTTCTCTCGAAATATAATAAAATCCAATGTCGTCAATCATATAAAAATTTTAGAGTATCTGATATGCAAAATTGGAGCATTCAACGCCAAGTGTGCAAAATGTCAGAAAATGATTGAAATACAGTTCAAAGCGTGTGGATGGTAACTCAAAGAAAATGAAAAAGAAAGCTTCAAATACAACAGAGTTCATGAACCAAACAGTTTTTGACAGAAGGATATATTCGAAACGTAGCCGCGAAGTATTCTACATGGAACGGCAGTTAGGAAGATCTAATTTTTTTATGAGATAGCTCATTTAATTGAAAAGCTTAACTGTTCGCACGTTATTTTTACATGACGAAACAGTACGTCGTAAGCTCGTACGATCCGCGTCCCTCCAACGATACATAGTTCGTTACAAAGCTCGCAATTGTACAGCATTATAAACTTTTAGAAAACTCACCACGACACAGCACAGCACTGACGACATGCCGCCATGTTGAATGTCAACATTCAGCATTCGCATACAAAACAAGAGCAACTGCGGTAAGATTTCTGTTCACAGCCTTCTTGAGATACCACGGGTGTACAGATTACTTTCAATAAATTCCGCGAAAGTTACAATACTGAACGTTTGATCGAGAATACAATATTGAATAAATTATAAATGCATAGAAATAACATAATAACTAACGTGTATATCGCAACAGAAAAAATTCTTGATATTATTTATAATGCAAAAGAATATAGGTAAAATAACGGCGAAATGTCCAAGTCGGTTTTGTCCAAATGAATTTTGTACGCGTTCGTAAAGCAGAATTTTGTCGCTGCCGTTTCTTTCATTTCCTCTTTGGGTAACTTCCGATGTTTAATTCTATCTGATAATTTAGACTGTGGTACCGAGGTGATATTGGTAAACAGGGCCTGAGCCCTCAGATCTGGAACGAAATGTACACTCAGAACTGTTGATCTACAATCGAATGCGCTCGTTGAACGGTTTTTGAAATAAATATTAATATAGATTTTTTTTAAGTAAAACCAATGCCTCGAATTTCAATCGGTTACCATCAAATATTTCAATAATTTTTAATGGCTGTGATCTGTATGATAGCCGTAACGATGACGAGTATAAAACACTTTTTTATTTCCAAAATATCCGGTACGGACAATATCACGGTCGCCATCCATGAGTACCGATCGCAACACGACGCTAGTGAAAGCCTGTATCTCCAAATTTCGAAAACTATGTAATATTTTTGAATTTACTTTTTTTAATTTGTAGGGAACACTATAACTAAAAGTTGTGTCAAAGATAAAACTTCTTCCATTTATTCCCGAGTCGAAAACATGATTGAATTTCGGCCTCTACTTTGGGTGTCCAGGGTGGCGTAACCCCTTAAACCCTCATAGTTTATTATACAATTCTTAAGTAACAACAACGTCGTATATATATTGTATTGAACATTTGTGCAGTGTCGTATGAAACTCAAAAAGGGAATATTTCTTGTGGCAAGTACAATATGCGCGAGAAAGTTCACAGAATAATATGGATAGAATAAAAGTATAGAATGCCCAGGGCATAATAACGATGAAATTGCGCGACCTGTATGTAAAAGCTGGTTCACATTAATTTTTTTGTCGCTCTGACTAGAATTAAATTACGAACGAGTACAAGTCTCACGACGAACTAAGCACGAAGTGAATTAGACTTTTATTAAGAACATAGATGAATAATATTAGTATATAAAATAACACTCTTCCCCCCCCTGATAACTGGTTAAATACAATTTACAGTTTAAATTCGTTTTAATACCAATATTGATAAGAATAAAATAATTAGTGTTACGTATTTAATTTTGGTGATGGTTCGCTGTTTGATGTTCTGTTATGTACACCCAAATAAGCCAATCGACGCCAACGTAGATCATCCGGATCTGGAGTGGATGGAGCTGTTACGCATTCAAGGCTCAATTGCAAAGCTTTTCTTAACTCATCATCCTCATCAGCAGCTTCTGGTGTATTGGGTATGTGTGTATTTTGTTCATCAGTATCTAGGTCCAACCTCAGTTTAAGAGACTTGCCAATATCATCGCTACCATCCTGCAAGCTCAGCTGTAAAGCTCTTTGTAATTCTGCATCCTCATCATCGTCCTCAGGATCACGACCTTCTACTCTTATAGGTATTATGCGTTCTCGAGGCCTCTCCATCATTGGGTCTATATTAGATCTTGTGATGTTACTTCTTGTTGATGTATTTTCAGTATAGGATGGCCCTGGTATGGATGAGCTTGCCAAACTGTTGCCTGAATATGGAACTTGGACTTGTCCGAAAGCCATTGCAGTTTTGAGGATTTTTTCTTCTTCTTCATCCTTAGTGCCCAAACGATATCCCGTGCCAATGGGTTTTGCTGCATTTTCAGCACTTGACTTGGCTTTTGGTGTTGTTACTATGGGATTGCGTAGAAGTACATCATCAGCAGGACATTGTGGAAATGTGCCAATGACAACAAAGATTGAGTAGCCTAAAAATATTATCTTTTTGTGTAAATACAGTATGTACTAACGGTGCCATTGACATACCTTCTTGTAGCAACTGAGCCAAGTACATGGCAAGGTATGTATCTGATATAAGCTGGGGTCCACTCAGCATTGAATTTAAATTGAACCACTGATGTCCCAGTTTGCGTATGGTAAACCAATGCCCTTTGTAATTACAAATATATGCATTCATCTGTCTAAAAGCAAAGCACAATCCTTTTGTAAAATGTATTCAGACAAAAATATTTTAAAAATCCTTTACGTTAATGTTGATCAAAGCATGCTTTTTGAAATAATTATTACATAATAACCTACGAAGGATCTTTTTGAGCCATCAATGCCGTTGGTTCAGTGCTGTTGTATGGTATAAGCTCGAGGCCCCAAACTTTTAATGCACTGCTAATAACTTGTACCGAAAAGTATCCACTGTCATCCATATTTCCTGATGGTTGCTAAACACATAAACGCAACCATTTATTGATGCTCGGAATGGCACTGTCAAAAGACAATTGCGTCTTTAATCATTTGTTACTAGAAAGATATGCCGAAGCAGTTTCCACCTCTAAGAACAGCTTGTAATCTTCACTGTCAATTCCACTCTCTGCCATTCTAATGCGTTCCTCCTCATCCATTTGGTGAGCAAGATTAGCAAGATCCACTGCGTTAAAATAAGGCCCCTGGAGGAGAGCATTTAAGCAATGCTGAGCACATAAATATCCTTCTTGCTGTAACCAAAATGACTTCTGTCATAATCTTAATCAACTAGCTCAATCAGAACCACTTCCAGCACAAAGTGTAGCCTGTCCTTACCTTCTCATGAAATACACACTCCATTGTGAATGAAACTTCGAAAAGAATTAAAAGGAATAAAAACTATCGAAGGATTAATAACTACCGAAATGAAACACTTCTGCGATCAAACGTCATCCACAAAAATATTTGTGCTTGTGGCCCTAGATGCACTATTAACGTTGTAGAGAGTGAACAGCAGGTACGCTTGTTTACACGGAAGAACAACGTGGATCTGAGTAAATTTTATGGGTTTCCGGAACAAGTTGTTCTCGTGTTAATTCAATCCAGATCTTTAGGTAAACAATATTTAACCAGTTTCAGTGCCGACAAAAAATGTGAGTTAGGATTTATGTGACTGCACTCGGTGATTATTGAGAAGTTATCATGGAAAGCAAAGATTCCAGATGAAATTTCAAAATGGCAAACACAACTCGGAATTTCATCATCCATTATTGCGTCATTAGATTGAAACGTAGACAGTGTTTTTGCGAACAAGTTTCGTCTCTTGCGCCATATTTGTTTCATGTTAGAATTCACAGCTTTCAAACTGATAGATCAAAATTGAATTTGACTTGCACTAAGATCAAATTTGAGAAACCACATCATGTCTTGTTCGGTGTTCAAGTAAAATACTTGGTATACACCCTAATCAATTATTGGACATATAACAATTGACTATAAATTTGTAATCCTGTCAATGTTAACGGGCCTGTAGACAAATGGCCCCACGTACGTATTTGTACGGCATAATATTTAGTATTTTGTATTTATATTATATTGTATTATACTAGGAAGCGTTTATATAAATTTTATTCAAACATTACTGATGGTAATGTATACCATTTGCTAAGATGAAAGATAATATTTAAATATCTTTAAGAATAAATAATGAGATATGGATCCATATGAGTACTACACAATTCTTGAGTGCTCCAAAACAGCCTCAGTGGAAGAGATTAAACGAGCATATCACAAGCTTGCACTGCAATTTCATCCTGATAAAATAAACAATGAAGAAGTGAGTGCAAAAAAGTTTCAACAAATTGACGAAGCTTGGAGGATTTTGAAGGACAGTGATTCCAGAGCAAAGTACGATGCAGAATGCAGGCAGGCCGAACTAGAGACGGAGAGTATCCTTGTATACTCAAGGATAACACCAAAAGAATTGAATGTCACAGAAGACGAAGAGAGCATGAGTTATCAATGCAGGTGTGGAAGTAATTATATAGTTCGTAAGGAAGACTTAGAAGAGAAGAACAACGAGCTTCATATTCCTTGTCAGGAATGCACTTTTGTCATCATTATTGAGACATAATTGACGAAATATAATGTTTCCTTATACCATTAAAATCCTTGTACAAAAACTATAAGCTAAACACGATACCTCTATCAAATTGACGATAGGATTCTGAAACTTAAACGCAACGTTATTTAAGATAAATAAAAGTAATAATGATAAGTTAGAATGTTATTAAAAATGCGCCAAGGATTTTATTGAATTAATTCGATTCTTATTGATTACTCAGATCGCCAGAGACACAGTAATGCCAAAGAAACGTGGAGAATATAAAATGCAGCAACATTTTCTATTTCTTATAAAAAATGATACAACAGATAACACATTCTTATAATATAAACTATTGAGCAATATACAAATAAAACACGATCCTCAGAATGGCCCTGGTCCAATAACGAAAGGTGCATAATCACGGATCGCGTCCCGGCAATGTTACACGCATGACAGAAGAATATCCATGTGCGCGCCATGAAATTATTTATAACAATGCCGACAAACATTCCCATCGACCGCTATCAATAGGCAGTGTCAGTTTTATTTGAATCGACATCCTCAAATAATCGTCGAGTCAAGATAATCTATACGTGGTAAAACGTAAAACTTGTTAGGAGGACGAGCCGCGCGTTGTATTGCACAAAAACTAATTAACGCAACTTTCATTATTGTGCTACGGCGAAACCAGACTTTTTATTTTATATATATATACGAACCTTAAAAATCAATGATTATCGCTTGATCGAAGCTATAGATCCCGAGTTCTGCTTTGATCAATCCGAAAAAAGAAAAGCAATCATTGATATCGACTCAACAGCTATTTCACTTTGATTTTTCATTGTGTGAAACTTTTTACAATAATTGCCTAATTACAACATTAATTTATAAATAAGGGGAATTACACAATGACACGGTCTTCCTCGAGAGTAACGACTCCCGAAGAAGACGTACCACATGCACAATGCAGTTCGGATATGCCTAATGTCGCATAAACTATTACATTACAAAGTACAATGCAAAATACTAGTAGGCTATATACACCTTTACTCAACGTATGAGGGTCGTTATTATTAATTACAATTACAAATAATGAACGGATGTCGTTTGGTTCCGTGGGAGATTTGTTTCAATGATAATTATTGTTTCTCTTCTTTAATTTCCTTCGAATGATTAATGCTAAAAAAAGGAAATAAAGAAGAAACGACGCTCGCGAGCAATTATCGCTGAAGGATAATAATGTACAGATTAATTAAAAGTATTTATCGCAATAAGCTGGATGCATTGCACGAGATTGTTCAATTAAAGTATTCGATACTCCAGGACACTGCGCAGCAGGTCGTCATGCATTGCCTTATCCTTTATATTACGACGTACTTCGTTGACCTGTCTTGGCGAGAGACACGATACTTTACGTTGTAAACGATACAAGAGTAAATTTGTAACCGATAAACGTTAAGTATCCCTTATATTGTGTAAATTTCATGACTAAAATTAATTAAACGCTACAATTTAATTATACATTTTCCAATTGCCTCGTCGCTGATTTTCTCACTTAGTTACATGCTTTTCTCTCTTCCTTTGTAAAGATCATTTTTGAGTTATGGGAAATAGGCACAAATTTCGGTAAATGCTTCAACTATATGCGCCCTCGTGTGATTTCACAAAAAAGCCACGAGATACCTCCTGGGTGAGCACAATATCTTTTACATTCGCGTACTTTTTCCTCTTTTTTTCTTCTTTGTAAATATAGAAATACAAAAAAGTATTCCTATAGGATTTTAATTGTTACACGATGACTTGTGGTGATATATACAATATATTTAAGAAAAAAAGGACAAAAAAGTGTTGCGCCTTGTACCTTAAATTGCCACTGGTACTGTTAACACATTTGGATGTAACTCTGAACTATATATTGTACGCAGCTCAAGACACTTTTAAATGATTACTATTGAATTCCTATCGATGGACACTGGACTATGGCACGTAAGAATGCTCCATGTATGACATCTTTCCTGTACATAATAACAGTGAAATTAACAGTATGATTATTTATAATCACAGACACTGGAAAGGATTGCAAAGAATAATTTGAAAGATGCAAGTCAAAATAATATAAATCAATTAATACTGGCTATACCAACTGGAAATAAAATCTGTATTTTACTTGTTTGATTCATCGAAAGTCTTGTGGCTGAAAACGAAGATATTTTTATTTGTAATGCGATACCATCATGACCAGGAACTAAGCGCTCTAATATATAATTAACATTGTGCTCACCCAATAAGTTGTTGCATTACTTTACAATGCTTTTTTCTTTAATGTTATCGACTTTGGTAGGCACATAATATGTTATGATTTTATGCTTGAACATGAGAATAGTAAACCAACTGGTTTTACTTTGATTTCAGTATCTAAAGACTTTTGTGTAAAACGTGTGTTTATGATGTGAGATATCAACGGTGTTGTTGCACTAAGCTATTCAATATTATGGACAATGTATAAACGTACTAATTAATACGACAGAGCACATGATTCAGCACGACAATGACAGTTATGATAAAATAGTCTGAAGTGATGAGTTCCCAGAACGATTAGTGTAGTGTTTAGATATGAAATATATTGTACAATATCCCTTCGAAAATTACTAGCACGAATAAAAAGTGTATAACAAAAGTGAATCATGGAAAATTTCTATAAAAAACCGAGCGAGAGATACGAAGAATCATTTCTCCGATGTCACATTAATAATCATAGGCCGGATTTATGCGACAATCCCATTTTTTGACATGCATTCTCTCTTTTTCTCTTTTCCAATGGAAATACAAGTAATTCTACTTCTCGCGAATTTATAAAGTTCCACCGAAAGAACGTCGGCAATAAATGATTTAATATTTGGCAATAATTCATACCTATGTCCCATTTGCGTATTAATTTAACAGAAATAAATAGTACATTCATAAAAATAATGAAAGCTAAACTTGTCATTCAAAAAAATAATAATGCCCTAATAATTCATTCACGATTCCTTTCTTTTTCTTGTTTACTACGCTCGAGTAGCTTAGCAATTTTTATTTAATCGCACACTGTCGCTGATAATCTGATACGGTGCAACTCGATTATTATCGTTGGCCTTGATAGCGCATGCATCAGGTCGAAGTCATGTCGCCATATACAATATTCCTCAGCTTTTATCTTGCTGTGTGATTTCACTTTTATATACGAATCCTGGACGAACAACACAGACAATGGTCTGCGATTATAAAACGTCAAATAATTTCCTGCTCACGTAGATCTTCCCTTTAGCCAGTAACAAATCAAAGAAAAGGTATAACATACAAAAAAAGATTGTAAAATGCTTATAATATGATTTACAATGCAAATTTACAACTTTTCCATGAAAGCAATGCAGGAACTAACTGGCTATAGTGTGCCCCAGTCGTAAACATTTGTATGCTAGATAGAATTATACTCTACCTGATTCTACGATTTTTCATAAAAAAATACAAATCTCTTTATTCCCCCATAGAAATTCAGCAATCCCCACAACGTCACACGATGGGTGACAGACTGACATTCTACACAACCATTATAAGAATAAAGATTATCCAACGTTACTATCGTTCAAAAGAATAAGATAATAAGGCGGAAATAATTTGTACAAGGAAACATGACTTCCGATTGAATTCAATGATTGAGTTACCTGCATGATCAGAATCAAAAAAGTAAGGATTATTTCAGTTTCAGTCTCGAACCAGCTCAATGGAACAAAGTTCTAAAAAGTTCGACTCCAAGCGAAGTTCCCCCCGCCCCCTAGAAAGAAGAGGATGTTAACTCGCAAGACCATCACTAACACTGATAAAAAAAAGATTGACCTCTGCCCTGAACAAAGTGCTCCAAGATCATTGAACTCTATTTTCCTGCAGCATTTCTATTCGATTAGATTTTATAGCGAGCATAGGAGTCCCGAAACGAGGCGTCTTTACTTTCGATTCCGACAGCACAGTAAGTACGTCCTTGGGATTTGTTAAATGATTAATATACTCTACTTAAACGCCCATACGAACTGCAAGATTAAAATGCTCGCGAGAAATTGCCTCGGTCTATATTACTAACGATATCGTCGAATCGAGTAACAGCGCGATAATTCAGTAATTAAACTGATAAGCTCCTTATTCACCATAGTTTGTTTCGAGTCTTTTGAATCTCATATTTGTACACCGCGATAGGTACATCCCATAACTAATATAATTAATGCCATCGTCATCGGACTCCACGTCTTCGGAGATCGCGAACGGCACGTGACATTCCCACTGTCGCGTTCCTTGGTCTCTCGGAATTCTTTTTTTTTTTCACATGCAGTCTTATCACAATCACACCATGTAATACATGAAACATTGTACAGTAGATTGGTTACGCTACCTAATTAGAGTATGTACAGAAGTCACATAGTGGAGCGGTCCCACCCACGAGGAGATAGACTATTTCACTTCGACGTCGAAGTCGAGCACCAGGAGTTTAGTCTCCTCGGTACCATTGCGACTGCCCACTGCGCACACTAGCTTCGTGTCGCTTGCACGAATTCTCCACACGACACCGCCGCTTCCACCACTTTCCAGGGCCACTAGGTTCCTTATAAAGTCACCTAGAATAAGGCCGTGAAGCATACAAAATATTTAATGTCAGGTGCTCCAAGGATCTCCTCATAGTACGAAGTCAATAGAGCGCAGAAGAAATATATTGTATGTAGAAGAATACTAACCGGTTTTCACATCCCATAATTTGACGGTACCGTCGTCGGACGAGGTAATTACAAAATGGCTGTTGAATTGCAGACAAGTTACTGCCGACTGATGTTTATTAGGACCGGAAAGTGTTTGCAGGCAGTGACCGCTGACAATATCCCAGACTTTGACAGTCGAATCCGCGTTACCGGATACCAAAATATTGTTACGCAGTTCCATCCCCGACGTAAGAGACTGATGACCCATCAGGGTGTGCCGACAAGCCCCAGTCTCCACCTCCCAGACCCTTATACTTGTATCCAAGGATCCACTCACCACATGAACACCATCAAACTGATAAGAAATACGTGAAAATCATCATACCCTCCTCTCGAATCTAACCCTTTTGCAAAATCCTCGCATACTCACTTGAAGAGAATAAACGCGATTCGTGTGTCCCTGTAGCGTATGAAGACATTCCTCCCGTTCAGGATTCCATACTTTGACCATGTAATCGTAAGCTCCACTGACCACTAACTTCCCATCGTACTGCACGCATCTTACTGCTGCCAAGTGTCCTACTAGCACGTGTAAACATTCACCAGTGTCCACTTGCCATACTCGCAACGTGGCATCCCTGCTGCCACTGACGACCTTATTCCCATACAAGTGCATACACCTCACTGTCGACGTATGTCCATATAGGGTGTGAATGCATTGACCAGTCTCTGCATTCCACACTTTTAAAGTACGGTCGGTACTACCGCTGATCACTGTTGTACCGGACATCTGCGAGGACCAGACACCTCCCGTGTGACCGACCAACGTTCTCAAGCACTGTAACATTATTCACAAGGATATTAATAATCATGGAGAATCCTGAGACACGGTAACAGACTGTCGCGCGAACAAGATACTTGAAAGTCTGTCAGTCGCATGTAACAGGATAGAGGATCCTTTTCTTTTCTTTTTTATATTTACCTTCCCCGTAACCGCCGACCATACTTTTAAAGTATTGTCATCGGATCCACTGACTATCCGGTTACCGGAGAACTGAAGGCAAGTGATAACGTGGTCATCGTGACCCTTAAGAATTTTCGGTGGTCGAATTGGCTTTGTTCTCCAATTCATTTTAATATTGTGCTGCCGCATGTACGCCTGCTTCCAGGGTGACGAACAGTTGCCGGAATTCCTACAGTTCTTACGCTTGGACAACGGCAAGTCCTTTAGATCGTCTATACCCGCGGCTCTGCACTTTTCCTTCCAGAGCAAATTGTCGTCCGCGAGGAACCGCCAATTCCGACATGTTTGTGCCGCGCGCAGAAGGTCACGGGGCTCTAGGAAGGCTAACACTGATAAGGCAAGTTCCTTGGGGAGTAAGGAAATGAAGTCCCTTTGAAACTGGGGTTCTATCACTTGCATCATGTGGCGCACTTGCGTAGGTTCGCACCGTTCTATTAATTCGTCTATAGCCAACATCCTTTCTGCATTTGACCATCGCTACAACAGGTGGATAAATATTCGTAGATTTACTTTGACACTACGAGTTTACTTATAATAAAATATTTATGATTCTTTAAATATTATTCATTAAGACTCTACATACCTGAAATTGTAATAACCAGTTACTCATTTCAGGCGGCGGATTATCTCTTGTTGGTATAACGCATCTTACATGCTTTCCCTTATCGTCCAACTTTTTTACAATCCTGTCATGCAGACAAAACAAAATATTTACGCATGTGTTTCAAATATTGTAAGAACATACTGTGGATAAATTGTATGGTCTTCTACTTGGATATTTACTACAGCCAATTTCTAGCGAACTAAAATACACTTACGTATGAGTCTTATCCTCCGGATTAAGCTTTTTGCAAGGTAAACTGGATTCCGTTTCGCTCTTGCGTTTCCTCTGTGGCTGTACGACATCCAGGGGAACACAAGTATGTAAAATGGGACTCTGAACTCGCTGTGGTAATGGCGGTTGCAACTCTAACACCGGGGAGTGACTGTCGCTACCGTCATTTTCTTCCCCACATTCGGCATCACAGAATAAACCAGCGTCACTAACCTATTTTATCAGCAGCAAACGATACAATGTAGAGAATGTATCAGGGATTTTTGCCCTTTTAATATATTGTTACTTTTGTATTAGTTGAAACGCCAAATTTAAGTGCCTAAACAGTGCAATTATGTTCACGTTAAATTTACCTCGCTTTCCTCCTCACTACTATCATCCTCGTCTTCTTCAGCTTCGTCTCCGTAATCTTCCGATTCTCCGTCTTGTGGCAATGCTGAATGCATGGGATCCAATGAACTTGGCCCTGGTACACCGTCTACACCTTCAATGGGGCTAGGACTTGTTCCTCCTGGCTTCTCTCCACTTATCCCTTTAGTTGATGAGGAAGGGACGGACATTACTGGCCTAAGTTGCACGTCCTATGTTACCTGCAAAGGAATAGATAGTAGTTATTTATTGAAATTACATTATTGATTACATCCAAGTCTATAGGAATTTTGGAGCAATACTGAGTAGAGGTTTTTACAATAAAATATAACTAGTGACAAACTTGTCATTGTCTAACTCAGTACAGTTAATTGTTATGTTCTATTGGAGCATTCTTTGTTGCTAATACAAGTTTGTGAGTAAGACAGTATTTTTTTTAAAAAAATTTCACAATGTAAAGAATCTAATTCGTTAAACTATATATTCACTATATATGCTTCTATTAAAATCATCAACTTCATGCATAATACACAGAAATTCACTTGCAGATACATACAATATGCATTGCAACTAAATTGCAGAAAAGTAATGAATAGCTGAGTCTGTTTGCCAATGATTTTTCTCCATAGACACAAGATCCTCCCTCTTAGTCAGATTGTTAAAAACATCCCAATGATAACAAAATAAGTATGCAGAACTAATAATCAATTGCCATAAACGCAAACACAGTATCCCACTGTGCTTCAGACCCATCCAAAGCCACAGATAAAGAGTTGCACCAATGAAAATAATATAAAGGATTAAAGAATTCATTTAAATAATTTCAAACAAAACGATCAATCGTACGGTGTCGCGAGTGCATCAGCTTCAAAAAGAATACTGAATAGTGAGAACACAGCACCTACAAAACACACCCTTTTGATTTCGTAATTCGCAATAATATCGCGCAGCACACCCGATCAGGTGGGTATGCTATATACGACAAATTGAATTTCACCGAAACCCTAACCTTGAAAATCGACCGACTGCACTTGCTATTTCCGACATAGCCTATAATAGGTGTACAACAAAGGGCCGGTGAGCCACACCCCACACTGATGCACTAGACGATATGATAATGAAGCGAAAATTCGTAGGTGATAAAACAAATAGTATAAAAGAATTCGTACGTGGTCGAATGATTTTCTCCTCTGCCTTCCTCGGTGTAAATCC
Organism: Pachycephus smyrnensis; assembly: GCA_030142225.1. Taxonomy (NCBI): domain Eukaryota; kingdom Metazoa; phylum Arthropoda; class Insecta; order Hymenoptera; family Cephidae; genus Pachycephus; species Pachycephus smyrnensis. The sequence goes on along the minus strand of JARQST010000464.1, from coordinate 480,695 downwards.
AGTGCCCCAAAGACCCAGCTTATACGGAGAACCAATTAACTTTCTATCAACTCCGCGTGGCATGCATTTCTCGTGTGTGGGAGTTTTTAATTCGATTGCAGTAAGACAAAGATAATTTCGCGAAAAGATTAGGCCAGCACGAATGGGCAAACAAAAACAAGAGACAAGTATAAACACAGCAAAAGATCCATCGGCAGCCCGAGGTTGTTCTCTCCGGACTCCGTGGTTTGTTGGGAGATCGTGTGCACATGCGTTCACCAGATAACAAGGTGCATCCCCAAGAAGCATATGCTAACTCAGGCTATCTTTACAATTTTTACTTGTAAGCAGATATTGCACAACTTTGTATCAACAATAATTGTGAGTGTACATGTTACAGGATTGTAATTTGTTAAATATTGTACAGAAATGCACATGCAGCAACAAACAACCTTCATATTGCTCCATGCGTTACGAGCACATAGACTTTCATTTTGATTTCCTGAATTCGAAAAAGATTCTTACAAATTAACTTCTCTTAACCTATCACAAAGAAATTTGATTAAATGTAAATGGAATAACTGTATAGCTTGTCTTAGTTTAGTAAAGAAACATTGGTAATAATTTCTTAGAAATGAGAAAACTCACGCATTCCTATGAATGAGGCTTTAGTTATTGTATTGCATATCGCGTGGACGTTACAGCAGCATTCTCTGGTTGAAGCTTTGGATAGAAATATGTCATCTATGACGTCAGAAAGTTAAATTTTGAAGGTTACATTTTGACAGCGCCAGTAAAAGTTTATTAGCTGTTCCCGAAGCGAATCGTTCTGCATTGTCAACATATCTTTTTAATTGTGCAAAGTGCGACTTGTAACATTACTTCGGATGGACCCATAAGTGTCTAACCGTTGTAGGATTTTTCTATAAGACAATTACCTTCTGTCCTGGCAGTAGAAGGTTAGGGAGGAGTCTTTTGACAATAAGATGGCAGCGTTAACAACATTGCAAGTAAGTTTATATACTGCGGTGATAACACGTTAACGAATATGGCTTGTTAAAGGTCAATGTTGAAATTTACAGAAAGCTATAGATTTAGTAACCAGAGCCACTGAAGAAGACCGTAACAAAAACTATGAGGAAGCTTTGAAACTTTATCAACATGCTGTGGAATACTTCCTGCATTCCATGAAGTGTACGTATACCGATATCCGAGTGTTTGATGATATCATAATTTTATAGTATCTCATTAAAAATCTATTGGAACTTTTATTGCCTTAATCTAGATGAGGCCCAAGGAGAGAGAGCAAAGGAGAGTATCAGAGCAAAATGTATGCAGTACTTGGATAGAGCTGAAAAGCTGAAAGAGTACTTAAAGAAGGGTAAAAAGAAACCGGTTAAAGCGGGAGAGAGTGATTCTAAGAGTGATGATAAAAAGAGTGATAGTGGGGATAGTGACAGTGACAATGATCCAGAAAAGAAAAAACTACAAAGCAAATTAGAAGGAGCTATTGTCATTGAGAAACCAAAAGTTAAATGGAGCGATGTTGCTGGATTGGATGGCGCTAAGGAAGCGTTGAAAGAAGCTGTAATCTTACCTATTCGTTTTCCTCACCTTTTCACAGGAAAACGTATTCCCTGGAAGGGTATTCTTCTTTTTGGAGTGAGTTCCTATTAATATAGTCACCGAAAGTAGTATATATACCATAATGATTTATTGACTTTTCTATAATGCCACTAATGGCTGATTTTTTTATATGAACAATGTAGCCACCAGGTACTGGTAAATCTTACCTAGCAAAGGCAGTCGCTACGGAAGCGAACAATTCCACATTTTTCTCGGTGTCGTCGTCTGATTTGGTAAGCAAGTGGCTAGGCGAATCAGAAAAGCTTGTGAAGAATTTATTTGAATTAGCTCGTCAGCATAAACCAAGCATAATATTCATTGACGAAGTAGATTCTCTTTGCTCATCGCGTTCTGACAACGAATCGGAATCCGCACGGAGAATAAAAACAGAATTCTTAGTTCAAATGCAAGGTGAGCTAGTGACATAACCCCATATATATTCCTACCCTGTAACAAATAAGACTGCCTGATTTCCCAATGAACAATATGATAACACATACAGTATCAGCAAGATCATTTTCATAAATTTTCAGGCGTGGGTACCGATAACGAGGGTATTCTGGTACTGGGGGCTACCAACATCCCCTGGGTATTGGATTCTGCCATTAGAAGAAGATTCGAAAAGCGAATTTACATCCCTCTACCTGAAGAACACGCTCGCGTAATTATGTTCAAGCTTCATCTGGGCAACACTGCTCATTGCTTGACGGAGGAAGATTTCAAAGAATTGGCTGCAGCCACTGAAGGCTATTCTGGGGCTGATATAAGTATCATAGTACGTGATGCGTTGATGCAGCCGGTTAGACAAGTACAAACTGCCACTCACTTTAAACGAGTGAAAGGACCCTCACCCAAGGATCCAAACGTTATCGTAGATGATCTACTTACCCCATGCTCACCAGGATGTCCAGGAGCTATCGAGATGACTTGGATGGACGTTGACGGGGATAAACTCTTTGAACCACCAGTTACCATGGTAAGTCAACTCAATAATATCAATCTTTTTCTATGGCTTAGTGTTTAATTTCATTCAAAAATATGCTGTACAAAAAGATCATCGAAGTTGGATCATTCAAATTTTGATCAACCGCGGGCGTTGCCGTTTTTAATTACAGAAAGACATGAGGAAGTCTCTAGCTACTACGCGTCCAACTGTAAATGAGGACGATATGGCAAAATTAGAGAAGTTCAAGGAAGATTTCGGTCAGGAGGGTTGATCTTAATTTGCTACAGAAAAAAATGAGTAAGAGAAGAAGAAAAAATAAATGAATTTCCCACACCCTGAAACTAAAACACAGTTATACATGCTTGCCTTATTCCTTTCTCGAATATGACACTCTACAGTCTTTGTATAAAGTATCTTGAAACAGAATTTTCATTCATTCCTTGTAAGGATGAATTCGCAGAGACTAGATGCTGCACGCTTGCAATATATTTTTCTTCAATGAAATAAGCTTTCTGCTTTATACTGGCAAGAATTATAAGATAAATCACAGAAAGATCTATATTTTCGGATTAAAAAAGAAGTTTAAAGTCCAAGCTTTCTAGTACGAGTTACTCTCTTTCTTTTTATTAGTAGATGATGGTGTCAATTGATATGAAACGATCAAAGTCATCTCGAGACATTTTGTTCTGCACTTGAAAAAAAAAACTCACTGATTCTCAAACGACCAGTAGCTGTTAAAGTGCATTTCATCGTAGATGACCTCTTCGTATAATTTTTATACATATGTCTGTGTTTCCTAATTTTGTTCAATCTTCTAAGGGCTTTCCAAAAGAAAAAGAGAAAACCTAAACCAGGTCCAGCGCGTAGATAGACTTACCGGGAATGAATAACGAATAAGCAGGCTTATTACGAGTTTCACTGAAGCAAATAACTACGGAAACATGTATTACGCGATGTATATGTATGTGTTATTGATAACAATACCGCTCTTATGTAAATTGTTTTTATTGTTAACTAAATAAATAACAAGCTATACACTGTAGTAAATTGGAGAATTTACAATTGACATCCAAAACAAAATAAAAGTCTGCGTACTGTAAAAATATCACATCAGGGACATTTGTTCGATCAAGGAGGACAGTGCCTTAAATATTCAGAGTCAAAATATACCACGGTTATTGTTATGTCATCGCGAAAAACCCGCACTACTTCACTTGGCAGGGTTAATAACTGGGATAACTTTCCATGATCAATCCCATACTCCGTACCACCTAGTGCATTTCTTAATAAGTGAGTCGCCGCGTTCCCGTCTAAAGGTTTCTTCTTCAAACCTTCTTTACGTTGTAATAACATTTCATTAATATCTGAGAGTTTCATATTTTTTCGAGGTAACCTGAGCGGACTTAGAGTTACTTTTCCGCTCATGTGTTCGCCTACCAATCGTACGGCTTGTAATGGCGATATTAAATCCCAAAGACCGTCACTCCCAATTATTATAAATTTATCTCTAGGAGTTAACCTGTGATATTTGACCTCGGGCTTTGCCGTTAAATAAGGCGGGGTATAGTAATTTGGTGGTATGGCTGTTTCGCCCAGGAACGGTACCACCACCTGTCTCATTGTTTCTTTGCTCCATTTGTACCGGAAGTCTCCGAGTGAACGGAGCGGTGCTAATTGACCCAGGAGACGCTCCATTTTGATGACAGTGGACCTCTCGTTAGTAGGATGCTCAGATAATATCCTCTCTACTTCAGCACGATTATCGCTGTTGTGCTCAACTGTCATCATCTTCGCGGACCAGCCGTCACTTTCTGAAAGAAATGATGCGTTGTCTGAATATTTTTTGTCTGGGGAATGGATACACTCAGGAATTTAGTATTTTTACCTGAGAGTACTCCCAGGACTACTTGACAGTCTCCGACACCAGCTACGTGTAAATGAGGACCGTCAATGTGAGCCACAGCTGCTACAGCACCGGACATTGCCACTGCCAGTGTGCGGGCTGCTTCTTTTTTACTTGACTTTATCAAGGCCTCCGTAGATAAGTCATTGTCTAATCTGAGAAAAGCATTCTCCAGTGCTGTTTCCATTTGGAATTCTTTTGGCGAGCTATTTTGTATAAGGTCTTTAACGAACGTTAGGAAGCTAGACCTGTAGAGGTCCTTGATTTCAGCGACAAACTCAACTTTGTCATTGAATGTTTCGATCAGCTCTAGGTTCCTGTTTGTTTTTATGGAGTCTAAGTATTGTTGCAGTATTTCCGGTGGAAGTAAACATGCTGAGATGTAGTTGAACAGTCTTTTTGAAATGACTTGTGCACAGGCACCACCTCCATGACCATCAAACACTCCCAATAATATGCCTGTGCAGGTGAAAGTAGTATTTAAACTGTTATTACAGGTTACTCATGTAGTAGATGAGCAAAATATTTATTTAGCGAAAGCAATTGGCAGGACATGGAATGTTTCTATAAAGTATTACTTTATATAATTGATACACAATAAAAGGACCAATATAAAATTGATACTATTAATAATTTTGGATATATATATTTACAATTCTTACATAGAGCAATTAAATGATACATTGATTTTACTTCACACACTTAAGACACACACATTACAATTGAACATAAGTTTACATGCAACAAACATTGAATTTACCTTTAGTCAGAAGACATTGTGCTTCAGATCTTGTATCTTCGATAGGATTATTAGAAGCAAGCTGATTGGAGTCATAGCTCTTAATTGAACCAGGACCTTCAAATTCTTTGGTATATTCGTTAGCTTGTAAAATTGATGTGACCTATAAAAAAAAAATTGAAGTATCTAAATAAAAAATATTACATATACATAAAATTTGTATCTGATACTCCAATATCAGTGTGTCATGCATACACATTTGATATTCTGTTTCATGTTATGGCTCAAAGGAAGCGTAGGCTGACAATTCATGTGATCTATTTTTAAATAAAAGTTTACCTCTTGTGGAGTTAGACGTGGTAACGTTCTGACATGCCTAATTCCAACATTAGTGCACCTTTTGACCAAGCGGCAGGTGCCGCCACGTAAGACCATCCTATTGTCAAGAAAGCCTGATCTTTGGTGGTGAAACTTCAATAATAATTTTCATACGGTCCGCCACTTTGCCAGCACATTTTTACTTTTTCCGCAGGTTAGGAAAACCGTTTCAGTACCAGCAATTATTTAGTTTATTAACAATACGACGATATTGTTCGACTCCTCTTATGTCATTGTGACTACGTATGAAAAAGTGACCAGTCAAAATCTTTAATGAACTGTAATAATTAATAAATAGAGAAATCTTACCTCCTTTACCATGGGAAAGGAAGAACCACATTGATTTGTTGCCTAATTCGAGAGAACTCCGTTCCTCGATAGACCGGTCGGCAGAACCTAACGGCTAATTCTCATATATTTAAAGATTTTATTTCCAAGATATTTATTTGCATTGGATTTAACACATTATTAACGATTGATTAACAACAGACAACTATGCTGTTATTTTATTTTCCTCACATAAATTCCAGTTGCAATAAATATAGATCAAACATTTCCTAACCACGTTCCTAACTTTCCTTGACCTAATTTCATCTTTCTGTTGAACACAACCGGATGCTCACAGCGCCTTTCGGTGATCATCTATCGAACTAAAATTTGAATTTCAAGTTAACGTAATGCCAACGGTTTGTGAAATTGACGCTCATTTCGCCCGGCGTTTATTTGTCGAGAGGTGAATGATATTTTATAGAAAAAACTCTGATTGTAACGCACGAAAGTACTGCCAGGTGCGACTAAATATATTTTGTAAGTATAATAGACGATAAAAAGCTTGGTGTGTAGTTCGGCATGTTTATCTTTGCATGATCGCTTACCTGTCATACACGAGATTTTTCTGTTGTTTAGTACCCAAGGCCCAACATCTTCCAACAAAATGGTTTTCAATAAAAATACTTTGGCAAGAGCATTTTCTCCATATAAAGTTAAAAAAGTTGGACGAAGACGACATTCTGGAGGAATTGCCTCATCCAGACCAAGCACTAGTGGAAGTACTATTCCGGCTGTCCTTACTGAAACTGGATCCCCAACTGCAGTCAGGGTAATCGTTCGTGTACGTCCTCACAATGAACGCGAGCAACAGGACAATTTTAGAACTGTTGTCAAAGTTATTGATGATAAAATGTTGATATTTGATCCAAAAGAAGAGGAAAATCCATTTTTTTATCGTGGTGTTGCACAGAAGGGGCGGGACTTGTTGAAGAAACAAAATAAGGAGCTCCAATTTATTTTTGATCGTGTTTTTGACGAGACTGCTTCAAATACTGATATATTTGAAGGTAGCACTAAAGAACTTATTAACGGTTTGCTTGATGGGTACAACTGTTCAGTGTTTGCGTATGGTGCTACTGGTGCTGGGAAGACACATACGATGCTGGGAAAAGAGGATGATCCTGGGATAACATATCGCACAATGGCTGAACTATTTATGCAAATAGATGCTCAGAAAGATCAGCGCGACTTTACACTGGGTGTCTCTTATTTAGAAATATATAACGAGAATGTACAGGATTTACTCCAGAAAACTGGTCCTTTACAAATCCGGGATGATGGAAGATCTGGTATCATCGTTGCTGGACTTAAAGTAATGGCCATTCAAAGCGCAGATGAGTTGTTAGCTTTGCTGGCCAAAGGGAACAAAAGTCGTACGCAGCATCCCACTGACGCAAATCAAGAGAGCAGTCGTAGTCACGCTGTCTTTCAAGTTTACATTAATATCATTAATAAGCTAGATGGTCAAGTGAAGCGTGTAAAATTATCGATGATTGATTTGGCTGGTTCGGAGCGCGCATCGGCAACCGGTTGCAAAGGTGCTAGATTCAAGGAAGGTGCCAACATTAATAAATCCCTTCTGGCACTTGGTAACTGTATCAACAACTTAGCTGATGGTATAAAACATATACCTTTCAGAGATTCCAAGCTAACACGACTTCTGAAGGATTCACTTGGCGGTAATTGTCAAACAATAATGATCGCGAACGTCAGTCCATCGAGTCTTAGCTATGAGGATACATACAACACTCTGAAGTATGCAAACAGAACAAAGAAAATTAAGAGCAACATCAAGAAGAATATTGTCTCCTGCCAGATGCATGTTACAGGCTATATAAAAATGGTCGAAGAGCAGAAGAAAGAGATTGATCTACTAAAACAAAAATTATTGACCTATGAGAGTGGTGCTATGGATGTATCACCATTGCGTAAAGAGACTGTAACTGTTAAGGAAGAAACGAGTAAGCATATAACTGAATTGGGGAATCGATTACTGAATCTCCTTGAGAAGAAGAAGTGTTTAAATGAAAAAGTTTTATCTCTTGAGAGCAGTGACAAAATCTTGTGCTGTAGGATTCAATATAAAAAAGCAGCAGATTCAAGATTGTGTAATTTGACATCTGCCGTTGATGCTTTGCTACCAGAAGATCAAAATGCCAGTGGTAAGTTACGTGTGAATAAGTCAATGCATTATTTCAAGAAACAGCGAGATGCAATCAGGAATCAAATAGATTGTTCATGGAATGAATTGAGGAATCTTGAGATAGAACTACGCGAATTGAATTCGCAAATTCATTCCAAGACCTTTGCTACTAAATATGCAGATAAGGTTGCACTGCATGCTTCAGAGATAAGACGGTCTATAGTCCAGCAACAATACGATCACGTGAAGAAGATCAGCAGCCTCCAGCAGTGCGAGATGCAATCTCTCTCTACTATGGTAAAGACTATGAGTACCACTTTACAAAATTACTATAATATGATGAATGGTTATGGTACGATGACTGATAAAATGAAGAATGAATTCAAGCAACTTGTTAAGTCTTTAGAAGGAGTCAGGAACATCAAATGGGCTGATTCAAACACTACGGATAAGGATGAAGATTTTTACAGTATGACATGCCTGAGCGTTGACGTACTATCAGATCCTATTAATAACGATTTCCCAATATTTTCGGTATTTTCCTCCGATGACGATGAAAATAACAGCGAAGTCGTAGAAAATAAATTAATGGAGTCAGCTAAATCATCTCCAACGGGCGTCGTTAGCATCTCCGAGGCTCAAAATCTCACAATAACATTTGACGATGGAATAAAAGTCGAATTGCCAGAAAGTGACGACAACGAAACAGTGGAAGTTGGTTCTATAAATCCTGAGAAATTAAATAACACGTTCTCTTGTGATGATCACAAGGGCAAGAAGCGTATGCTCTCTGAGAAAAACCAGGAAGACGTTAAACAACCATCTACCAAGCACGCCAGGAAGTTAATCACTAATGCAAAACCACCAAAAGCAACTAACTCGACAGGCAAGGAGAATAAAACCACGACGGTGATGAGTAGCAAGAGTATCGCCATATTAAATAAATTAAAAAATAAACAAGGTGGCTTCCCCTTGCCAACAACGAAGACCATCGCCCCCACGGAATCATCTTCGGGAACATTAAAAGTAGTTCGTGATAAGGAAAGGCGAGGGTTAGTAGGGACGCATCCTTATCAGAGGCCAAACACCAAGTCAAAGTAAGTTTTTTTTCCACTGGCAAATATATATAAAATTTAATGCCTAAGATAACTCGAGAAATTTTCTATCAAGACTTGAGTTAAACTTATATTTTTTAATAACTCTGTGAAAGAAATGTTTAATTAATTTATTCTTTTTCCTGTATCTATAAACGTATCACTTCATTATCATATATATGTACATGTGCGTATAATTGTACCTGGGGCACGTATATCCTATTTAGATTAATGTTTATATCTGTTAGTATGATTAAAGATCAATTTTCCTTGAAGCAAACATTTGAATTTTTCATTCACAGATATCCTGCAGCGCCACCCTCCAGTAGAGTTCCGTGGTAAAGACTACCATTTTAGATAAAGACTTTTAAGTACAAAAACTAAGGTGTTTAAGAACATAAGAAGAATAACATAAATATATTTTACCATACGTTTTGTAACTTCAGCTAACTTACGGTATTGCTCCATTCTATTAGCTATGCCATTGCTGTTTTAAAAAACACCCTTTTGAGAAAGTATATCTAGTAATGCATGAGTCCTATTTAGACCAGTAATGACATTCAACGATACACACACGATATTATAGTACTATTGAATATAACTTTTATACTATTTATATTAACATTAATTTTATAAATATCCAGTGTATACACTAAGTAGCGCTGAAATTGCATAACGAAAACTCTAGCGATATTATTGCAAAGAAATATATATATATGACATTTTAGGCGGTTTGTTAGACAAAGTATTTCAATTACACTCACGTTGTATTAAGTTCATGTGATTTATAATTTCTTATTCTGTATTCCACGATGAAGGAATCCTATCGTTATCATCCTCGGAAACTGTTATTGAATTTTTATTAATTGCTTCCTATAAAAGAACAGGTTGCAATGACCCACATGAAATATTTAATCTAGTAATTGTAATAATGTAATTCTGATATACATACATATTCATCCAAAGCACGTAGAATATGCGTAGGAACGTCCGGTACTTGAGAATTCGAGGATCCACGACTGCTGACGATGGTAGGAACTATTGATCTTGAGCGATCGAACAAGGAAGCAAAGGATTGCAGGAGGAATGCAAGAAAAGCTAGAGAAGCCAAGACACTGATAGGGTCGAATGTCCTATAAGGATAAGGAAGAAGAAATATATTTTATTCTCTATTAAATTATTTTAATAAAATAAATACTCACGGATAATATGTTGGAGCAGCAGGAGCTGCTCCGAAACTGCTGTAGTAACTTCTTGCTTGGCTACCACTGCTTCTTCTTGATCTCTCTTGATATTCTACAGTCTTATCGACTGATTGAGAAAATGCATTTCCTGAGATTGTTCCTAAGCGTCCTACCAGCTGACAGAGAGTGAAACTCTTGCACAGAGGTAAATCGTTTAGTGCTGCCAGGAACATTGAGAACAAGTCACTGTTTTTTGTGTTCTTTACGGAATATGATTCTTCTGCCTGGACCAGACTTGAAGATATTAGGAAGAGTAATGATGCGAAGAGAGAAGCGCGAAGCATTTTATTCCAAGAGAAGTTTAAAAAGAGCTACTATGTAATTTACGCGTATAAAAATGTACAGCGAATCTCCATAGTATAACAAATCGTGCACTCACTCTCGTCTTCGAATTTAGAATACGATACAATTTTTGAAATTGCTCTTACTTATATAGGTATTGCGTGACTTGTATCGTTAATATGCTCCACTTCTTCGTCATGGTGTAAGGGTCGCGATCGCAGCTCTGTTTATTATTCTAATTTGGGTGCTTCCTCTGTGACGAATATTCCAGGCCCATTCCGTGGCTAATGTTTGCTTTAGAATGACAGAATAATGATCAAGATGGCCATACGCAATTCATTAGCTGCTAGTAGTAGCAGCAATCTGTCCACTAGGTCTCCATTGTACAGGATACTTTGAGACGCGCGAATAAGGCGTGAAGCGTGACTGAATGCGCATGTGATTTTACTGTGACAGGTAGTCAAGTATAAGAGATATTGAAAATTTGGCAAAGAAATGAATTTCTTATATTTTCGTCAAGTACGTGAATATTACAATTGTTTTATTGTCACGTTATACCTCGCTTTTTAAGTGCAACAGATTTTTCACGGCTTCCTTATATTTATTCACTGTGTGCAGATCCTCGCCGGTGTTAAACAAGTCTGACACAGCGACTTTATATTCTTCAGCGTGTGGGATGGATTCATAGTCTGTGTCAGTTGGAGGATTTGGCCAGGCGTAAAGAGTTATTAAATTAGTCCGGCTTTTATTCTTGTCCCAGTCATAATATTCCATATCAGCTTCTGCCTTTTCAGATTCCCAGTCTTCCACTCGCTGAAAAGTTATTGGTATGGATTGTTGTGTGATTGAATATTGGGAAAAATGGATGATTGTAAATGATAAACCTACCCATGATTCATGGAATAATGCAGTGAGGAGGTATTCGGCATATTCCAAATTTTGTTTCCTTGTCGGACATCTATCTGCTGTGATAGTTATTAAATCTGTCTCGGGATTGTATTTATCTTTCACCAATCTTAGAATCTTATCCTTTGCATGGGTATTCAACGAGAGTGAGGATAACTTTACTCTCAAAGTAACAATACGTGATAGTGGCTCTCTTATTGTAGGAGAAGAATAACAATAATCCGATGTGATAACTTCAAGTGGAAAATGTTTCCTACACTTATCTTCAGTCTCTAGCCCTACAGGCCATTGAGTACAAAATTTTTTAAGGGCTTCACAATGCCTTTGTACAGCAGGAGGCGACAGATGCAGAAAATTTGGAATTTTCATTAATTCTGCGTTACCATATTTATCTGGAGGTGGTTGATTTCTCAGGCTATAGCCTTGACGTATAGGAATCGGAACAACAGCCGGATGAAAGGTTTTAGGTCCAGGCCAAACCGATGGCCAATCCTGATCGACAGCCATTTGTTTTGCTCTTGGAGGTGGTACCTCCACATTTCTCATTTTCCTACGTACATTCTCTGCTCTCTTAGGCTTCAAATTTAACACACGAAACTCAGCTGCAATAATATTGTATACAATAAAAATAATAAGCATACTTAGAAATACCATAATAGGTTAACAATAAACTAACTGGGTTCAATATCTTCTGATTTCGCAGCCGTCGCAAATGATGCAGTAACATTTGGAATCCTTGTAAGGATAATTCGAGAATTTTTCTCAGATAATCTAATAAATAATGACATTATTCTCACGTAGAACGTTCCTGTATAATATATAACTGGATAACCTTGTTTTTTCTAATTCACTCGTCGGCACTCGTCTATATAAAGTCTGTTCTCATGTATCGTGCAAACCATGTATTGAGTTTTTATATGAACGACACTAAGCTCTTCTAAAGTGGCGCAATATTTGAAAAAGGACAAAGATAACGTGTATCGATGCTTATATTAAATAATAAATTGAATACGTTTTAAATGATAATAAACTGTAATATTGAAGAGCCTATGAAACTTATGCAACTCATGTTAATTAATGTTAAACGCCAGGAATGAATCAGAGATCACTTCTTATACAATAAGAAATTATAGGTACAGTACTTGCGACATTTCTTATCTGGTGCGGATGTGTATTTCCTCCTGGAAACTTATGTGGCTTCTAAACGCTCTAAAAACTAGTTCAACATACAAGTTTAGTCATCGCTACAATATACAATTGTTAGCAGAGCGTTCGTAGAATTTAAAAAAATACGCCAATTCTAATTAAATAGAATTTAATCTGGTTGACCGATAGACGTTACAATTAAAGGATTCATTTGACAAAGGTAAGTTGATCTTAAATTTATATTATATTGGATAATTTTGAGTTTTAAGATCAATTGTAGGTCAAGAATGGACGACGAAGTTCAGCATCCCATTGCGCGAAATCTTTTTCGACAATCATCGATTGAAATTTGTATGGTTCCTTCTATACCCTCGGATTCGGAATCTGATGATGATTCAGATGAGATTGTTAAACCTGTACTTGTTGGAGCGATTCTCAAGAAACCAATTGTTGTATGTACAGATCCAAAGGGGTCTGTTGGATTAAAAGCAGGTGAGTCTTTCTAACGATAATGAAAGAAAGAAGAAAGGTGCGACGTAGAAATGAATATTGGGTATTCAAAATTTCGCGGTTCGTAAACCTTTAAACCTTGATCAGTTTTGTAATCTACTATCCACTAGTGAATTACAAACCAGCTGTAGCTACTCACTGATATTCCGAATGATCATGTGAGCGTAAAGATATTTCCCTGTATTCGTGGGAGGTCAGTTTATTCTGAATGGTGACGTTTCTTGGTGTGTCCCGTAGAATCGTTAACGATGGCGTCTCCTCGGCCGAAATCACCACGTCCGCCGATTTCGGCGAAGAAAGACGATAAGGAGGAAAGTTTTTGGGATAAAATTGGAACGCTTGGTCGCAAGAAACGTATAAAGGAAGGTAGGATGTCTTTCACTTGTTTAATTGTTGAGATTCAGTGAAATTTTGTTCTCGTGGGTGTTGCATGAGAATGACATCCTTATTAGGACTGGATACTAGCTGTTTTGGAGTAAACAATTTTGTCAACGTTTTGAGAGGAGACAGATATTCTTTAATTTGAATTATAGACTAGTTTTTGTTGTTTATAGTACAAGAAGTCCAGGAAGAAGGAAAGTATGCCATCGACTCTCCTGGATATGCAGCAAACCCTGATATGCCTTTGGAGGAGTATACTCTTGATGAGAATGAAGAACGGTCTATGATTGAACCAAGATCATTGGAGGATCCAAAACTGCAGGAGCTTATTTTTGTCTTGATTGAATGGATTAACGATGAGCTTGCGGATCAGAGAATTATTGTTAAAGACATTGTGGAAGATCTTTATGATGGACAAGTACTCCAAAAATTACTTGGTAGGTTTTGTAGTTCTAATAGCTGCATATTGCAAGTTTTAACTTCTGTATAGGATTGTTTATTAATGTTTCATTTTGTGGTATTACAGAAAAGTTAACTGGGGAAAAACTCGATGTGCCTGAAGTAACCCAATCCGAAGAGGGACAAAAGCAAAAGCTAGCTGTAGTATTGTCAGCAGCAAATCGTGTGCTAGGACGATATCCGCCATATAAATGGAGTGTAGAATCAGTGCACTCCAGAAATATTGTAGCAATTCTACATCTACTTGTTGGATTGGCGCGTCAATTCCGTGCACCTGTCAGACTACCTGAAAGAGTTGCCATTCAAGTAGTAATTGTACGCAAGAAAGATGGTCAGTTGAATCACAGGACTGTACGAGAGGAAATTACATCTACATATGATGATTTGGGAATGCGTTGCGAGCGAGATGCATTTGATACACTGTTCGACCATGCACCAGACAAGCTTGCTGTTGTCAAGAAGGTAATTTTTAATTTTCAATGTTAAAGTTAAAAACAACCTTAGAATCATTTCTGTCTTTCTACCATTGTTTTAAATAGTCGCTGGTATCCTTCGTTAATAAGCACTTGAGCAAAGTACACTTGGAAGTGACGGACTTAGACAGTCAATTTCACGATGGTGTCTTCTTGACTCTGTTACTGGGCCTACTCGAAGGTTTCTTCGTGCCACTAAGCATGTTCCACCTGACACCGAAAACTCACGATCATAAAGTGCATAACGTATCCTTCGCATTCGACCTTATGCAGGACGTCGGTCTACCAAAACCCAAAGCCAGACCTGAAGGTAAGTTTATACACACCTGTAAGTTTATTCAATAGTTTCACAAGAGTGCGGAACTAATAGGAGTTGTACATTCTGGAAATTGTCCCCTATATTTACAGATATCGTCAACCTGGATCTCAAGTCAACACTTCGTGTTCTCTATAATCTCTTTACTAAGTACAAGGGAATTAATTAATGGCGTTTTTAATTGTCGAGATAAATCTTTACTTGCCTATAACAATGGTTACCTTACAGCGTGTAGTAAGACAACCTATTCGAACCTTAGAAACGTATATCTAGTACGTTTTGAAGTTTTTAAAATTGTTTAATCTTACTGTTACTCCACATAAATGTGACATTCACTTTACTAACCAAAGAGTATACTATCAATTAGAAGACACTAAACTGGCAAGAGGGATGCGTAGCTGGTTTTATCTCTTTTGATACAATATGCTTGTGTGTTCATATGTTACAATGACTTACTATAAAAAGTAATTGCCAGGTGAACATTCATCGTAATCACGTGCCTTTTTAATCTCGTTACAATGAATAGATTATTCTTCCAGTTTCTCCGAATATTTATATCAATACTAATTGTACAAATACTTTATAAATCATATTGAATCGTTGCTTAAATATATTTATACAAATGATATTAATAAATGTTTTCAACATTTACGAAACAATTACGTAGCTCCAATGTATCAGAATCCAAATTAATGCATTGCCGGTAGTTTATTAAAACCAAAGGGATATACAGAAATAATCAAAATCAGCAAATTTAGGAAAAGTTGATTCAACAAATTTATTTTATATAGCTGTATATGACAGTGATCACTATAAACCCAGATTCCATTCGCTACATACGCGTTAACATGTAGACAGAATAATTCTATAGAATACAGAGAAAAAAGATTGGCCACAATAATCGTACGCGAGATCGAAGAATATTTTCTCCACCCCAAGATTTTACAAATGGCAAGTCGACGCGTTGTTACATAAATACATAAATATATCATTCCGTACGAGGAAGGATATCATTCAACGATTAATCTATATCCGCTCCATAATGTCCTGTCGCAAATATTTCATAGGTCCCTTAATTGTTACTAGTGTTATAAAACGAACAAGTAAACGATGAAGAGACTGCAATGTGCTCGCTTGAAAAAATTCCTATTCGTCTATTTTATTTGATCAATTTTCATTATTTATTAAATCCATCCTTTGCGGCGCTCGCGCGCGAACCTCAACCCCGCGAATGTTTCATGAATACGTAACAAGGCTACGCGCTATCATAGATGCTGCGTTAGAACGGTGGTCGGTGTTATTATTATTAATAATAATAGTAATGACACGCAACAATATTATTATTTATCAGTAAATATTACTTTCTGAAAAATTCCTGAATTACACTCACGTACGGTACGTATAAATTGTTTTAAACTTGTACAATATATATATTGTGGTCTCGCACCTTTATTTGTCATGAGCTTCCCTTATTGTTATATAAATATGTGGAATGTACCTTTCTTTAAATACGTATGCCTCGTCCAAGTTCTTGAAAAATTTCTTATGATATCGCAATTAATCAAGTATTATAGGAGAAAGCTTTTGCGCACGGACGATTAAATAAACGCAAAAGTATCAAGAAGATTGTGTCAAAGAGACGTCCAGACATTATTATTGAGATCGTTAATAAAATCTTTCTTTCCGTTCTTGAGTCGCTGTATGATATAAAGGGTGGCCTCTCGATGAAGGATCTTCATAATATTACACTGCCTTGAATCAATTGTACATACTATAAAATTAGATTCTTGCCAGTGATCGGTGCAGTGATACATGATTTAATAAGAGAGTCGTGCAAGACAGCGAATAGAAGAAGAAAAAGAGTAAAGAATATTTGTCATTTGCAAATACAATCAAGAGAAACCAGTTGGTCGAGGGTGATAAACCCGACAACACTCTTTCTCCAGGACTTATAATCTATGCCGCAATGTATTATTGGAGTCTCATCCCTTCGCTCATTCGAAACAGAGAAAATTGTTATCATTGAAAATTTATAAATCTAAAATACTTTTGACAGATCCGTCACACGCACACACATCACACATATACACCTTTACGCATATACTGATAACGTTCGTAGAAATTTACATATCTTGACAGTGGATTTTTCATCAGAATTAATCAATGTCCTGGATTATCGTTTATAGAGACATATAAAGATAGATAGCACGAACAATAAAAAAAAATGCGCCAAGTGAATTTTGAGTTTCGTGTGAACATTAAAAACACAGCCATCGCGATGCGGATTGTTATTAATATACGAAATAAAGTTCAATCTAAGGACGAGCGAGACTCCATGATGTTGATCGTATCTTGATAGAAGATCAATTAGAATTGCACGTGAGCCATGTATAAAGTGGCGAATTATTTCCTTTTATACAATTCATTTTCAATCGGTTTTGAGCCACGTGATATATCTGGCACCATTGAGGGTCGTGGGGGGTTGGGAGGGCATTGATAAGATAAAATGATATATATATAAAAAAGATAATCTGACATTGTATGCAAGTATAATGTCACATCAATGGCAGCAGTCTCATTGGACAGGAAGGTAATGATGATGATGGGCAAGGGACCATTTACATTAATTTTCGTTCACCTCTATGTTATTACTTCTTCCCAGTCACATGAAGAATATTATTTACAATTTATAATTTGTCTTTCTTTCTCTTTCTTTGTATCTATTCGAACATGATTGAATCACAACCTGACGGAACACCCAAAATCTCCATACTGTCGCACATTCTTTTGTAAATCTATTACGATGAATCAATATGTATTTATTATAGAATCTATAATATTATGCCTTTTCCTTGCTTTCTTCGATTTCTTTTTCTATTAATATCCCTTTCGTTTCTTGTTGTTCTTGTGTCGTCTTATATTCCTAAGCAACATCAAGTACCGATTAACGAGTGCCACTGAATTCTTTAGGATCTTCTCTAATGTCACCGTACTGCCAAATGTTACGATGCTCCGCCTTCACTTTATCTTCTGCCGCTTTATATTCCTTAATCTAGAATATAATTTTTATCGTGTAACATTCTCTTGTGTTTTATACTTTTAAATGTAGTGTAATACGTACCAGTTCCTCGAGCCTTCTCTCCCGAACGTTTGCCACCAGTACGTAACCATCCTGAACAAGAGCCAGACCGATGTCATCGTTGGTTTCTGGATCCACTAGAGTAGCGTTTGGCAAACCAGCTACTTTGTGTTCGACATTCAATTTTAGAGTTTTATCCACTATGTCTTGAAGAAGTGCTTCGTAAGCTGCCTTTTTGTCATCATTCTGTTAGCAGAGTAAAAATATTTAGAACATTAGGTAGACGTTGAGAGAGTACTGTACAAGAATTGATGGGTCAGGATGAGGATTACTTACGTCAGGAGGCAAGGCGACGCACGCAAGAGCATATTCGGTTGCGAATGGACCGGCGGATGCGAATTCAGCAGGTAAGGATGCGACCCTCGTGACGTCAAGCGTCTCCCGGTTACCATAGTCGATGTAGAAGACGCTGATCTTCGTGCCAGTGACCTTTTCAATCTTGACACGGTACCACTGATCGTCGCAGGTAAATTTCGCAGCGGCTAGGTCACCTCTCTTGGGATTGTATGCACCAGGAAGTGGAGGATTGGCTGTCAGTTCTTGACGTAGCCGTGACAAGAGTCCTTCCAATTGATCACCCTGGTCTACGTTCTGAGCGTAGAAGTGAAGCTCTTCCGTGACCTCGGAGATCCTGACCTCACGGTAATCGATCTTCCTCTTGACGACCTCGCGCTCTTCGT
Organism: Pachycephus smyrnensis; assembly: GCA_030142225.1. Classification (NCBI taxonomy): domain Eukaryota; kingdom Metazoa; phylum Arthropoda; class Insecta; order Hymenoptera; family Cephidae; genus Pachycephus; species Pachycephus smyrnensis. The sequence continues at coordinate 462,021 of JARQST010000464.1, read as the reverse complement.
CGACCTTCTTCGTTTCCTCTTCCACGTCGATGCGGTCTTTCCAAATCTGCACAATTTAGACCGAGGAATTAGCAATGTAAGAACTGGATTTAAGTACCAGACTATATTATTTAGACTTACGTTAAGATTCTTAGACTTGGCACGTTCCTCGGCAGCTTTAAGAGTATTAATGTGTTCACCAAGATCTCCAAAACTAGGTACCTCTGCAAGACCTTCCTCGACAAGGGCGACGGATAAGTTTACTCCATCAACGAATAACCATCCGATGAAGTTACTTCCCTTGGAGTCCATGCCTTCGACGTTGATTTCTACTTCACGTTGTAGGCAATGCTCCGTAGTGAATGCTAGGGCTTCCTCGCCGTAGGGTTCTCCAGGGATGGTACCACCGCCTCCTGGGGATGGTCGGGGTCCTCTTGGTGCTTTAACACCAGCCAGTAAGAATGTGATGAGAAGAGACTCCTTGTAGAGATAAAGTTTCACACGGGAACCGCTGGTCACGAATTCCACAACGGCTTTCGTGCCACGTGCACGTTTCAAAGCAGCCAAGTGGGATTTGGCTTTGGTGGGATTGCCAGAAAGATCTGTTACACGATGGATTGGATTATCCTTCTTTGCATGTACACCATATTGAGATTTTTCAGCTTTGCTTTCAGCAGCGAGAAGATCATTGTAATGCGAAGAACGCTGATCGTTATTCTGCTTATACTTGACGACAGTAGCAAGACCCTTGGACACCATAGCTTCTGCAATGTTACTGTAGAAAACAATTTCAGGAAATTAAAATGGAGACCTAGAAGTATCAATCTACTACGAGACTAACAATTTTAAATGCGTGGACATGGAAAATGAATAATAAGTTCATTTTAAAGTTCAAGTAGGGAAAATGTCAAACTTGACTTACACTTTGCCAATGGTAACGGTACAGCAAACTTTCTCAGGCAAATTGTCCTTAGCTGGCTGAATATAATCAACGACAACTTTCACGGGTTTCCTGATGAGTTTTTTGCGCAAAAATTCGCGCGCCTCAAGCATCCACGGGACGTCGTAGAGAGGACGGAAGTCCTTCGACCTCGGAGTAATTTTACCTTCCTCGCCTGCCGGCTTCTTTTCTTTTGGCGGTCGAATACTGCTTAAAAATATCTTCTTGGTATCGCCATTTGGCAGCTTCACTATAAGCGATTCTGCGTTATTAGCAATTTCAATGACAGTACCAGTGAACTCCCGGTCTTTATTCGATATTTGTGGACCGGACGGTACATAGTTTTCTTTCCATCTACGTAATCGCTTCTCTTTTGCATGCTTTTCCGCGAGATGCATCTTCTCCACGACGGATTTTGTGCAATTATTCATGGACCAATCGACGCATTTTGCAAAACCTTGCTCCAGAAGTGCTTCGGCGATGTTACCTTGTAAAAAAGAGTTACACGTATAAAATTCTGCTGCACGTAGAAAGTAGCTAACGATGCGCGAACCAATCACGGTGTTTACGCAACTGCAACGCGTAAGCAGAATTCAAAATTCCGATTAGATATTATGCAAGCTTTCATTTACCTTTAGGATGGAGGATACTGCCGATGAAGGCGTTGTTCTCAACGGACTCTAATATTATTTCCACGTCTCTCTGCAGGAGGCGAAACTCGACAAAGAACTGTGCTTCACGGCCGTAAGGCTCATCGATGATTTCATCCTTGTTTTGCTTGAATTCAGGACATCGGATACCAGAAATCATTAGGGTGATGTTGTAGAAGTCGGGTAACAGGAATGCATATACGGATGAGCCGTCTCGAACTTTCTCGATGATTGCTTTAACGGGTTTTCCGCCAAACTTGTCAACCAGGGCACGCTGATCCTCCACGACCCATTTTACATCACGTACGTGATCGGATAATGGGTCGGATGAGAATCTGCCCTTGCCAGCGGCTTTAGCCATATCTTCTAATTCTTGCAAACGAGCCAATTCTGGAGTGACATTGCGAACATCTCTTCTTACAAACACTAGACCTTCGGACACTAATGATTCAGTAACATTCTCGCCAGTTGTAGTATCTGTATAGAGACATAGATACATATTTGTTATGTGCATCATAAATGGTAATAACGATTTTTGTTTGATTTTCTTTACATACCTTTTCCAAGCCAAACTGTTCCATAGTTTACAGTAGACTTAGGAGAGCTCTCGTGTACAAAAATTACATCCTGACCGATAAGTTTCTTACGGAGGAATTCCCTAGCTTCCCAACCATACGGTTCATCCTTAGTTTCAGGAATACTGAAAATGCAGAATAATATGACATACTTGAATAACACACATCTAAAAATAATGCAAAATATTTTGAAGGCCAGAGGTATTTACTTTTTATTTTTAGTGCCAGCACGAGCTACTTTCGGAGCAGTAATATTAGACAGTTTCAGTTGCATCTCAGGTGGTGGACGCCCAATGGCTTGACCCCTGATAATAATGGTGTCACCAGACTTGACCTGAAAATAGAAAAGCATAAGAAATTGTCTTACCAACAGTTTCATCAAGGGCAAAGTTCAAGGTATAAAGAGTTTCAAAACATACCAGGAAAATTTAAGATCCTCTAATAAATTTCCCACACGCGATGCATTTCAACATAAGGATAACCGGTTTATTATGAGAATAACAAGAGATACCCGTCTTCAATACCAAGCTTGAAGATAATCTAACATAAAACCTCATGTAAGGTCAAAGGAAGCCCTTTAAAATCAATCAGGAGCTTCCTCATGTGATCAGATACATAATATACGAGAAGTACAGTTAAGCCGAAGTTACAACGTGGAAGGTGAAGCTCCAAATCGATTGACCATATGTCCGAAAGATGCGGCGTGTTCAGTTTATCAGCTGGCCGGTGAATTTCACGAGGATGCCCATAAGAGGGAGATCGCGTATAGAATAGCCAGATAAATAAATAACAATAAAAGAGTAACAAAGCCATTCATAATGGAATTATTCCATTATGAATCGATCGACTTACCTCCTTGACGGTCCCATGCTTCTTTTGTACCTGTGGAGGAGCGCTCATAGTGATGTTCCTTCACCCAGCAAGTGGTTCGACGATAACAAATTCAATCTATGATTTACACAGCCTCAAGTCTTTCCTCGTGCGTAGAACCTCTACAGGGTACTAACGCGATGCGTTCAAGAAGAATTTGGCATATTGCACCGTTTCCAGGAGTGATTCGCGGCTACCACGTATATCGGAGTCGGCGCGAGCGCGATCTACACACGGAGGTTACTGAGAAACTTTCATTTACAGCGGCGGTGGCGGCAACGGTGATGGTGGTGCTGATGTGGCAACACGCGGACACCCGGCTGCCCGACCGAGATGCCCTCTAACTTCGATTCTTCGCCCTTACTTTCGAGTCTCGACACAACACCTCTTTCCAATTCCGGCATTCGAATGGAGCTGAGTAGCTTCCACGTGTAGTAAGTTAGGAAGAGTGCGATCAGTGTATTTGATTAGTGAATAGGACTGACAAAATCCATCCTTAGTGGTCACACAGTCAAGATGAAAAGTAGGAAAGCAATTAAGATGGGAGTTGATATCGGATAATTAGATTAAGAGTTGGAGAAACTGTTAGCAATCACATTATTTATTTTCTATATGTATAAATATACATACAGCAGTCAATGTCCTGTGTAGAATGAACGTACTTCTATGTACAGAATTGTTTGTTACACCGTAAGCTCTCTGTCAATTATCTTCCTAAGGGTTATATAGGATGGATTCCTTGATAAGACTGCTGTAATTATAATTTTAATTGTATTAATTGTTTGTCAAGTGTTTGCTATGAAAGCGACAGACTCGTGCGCGTCTTCCTGGTGTGCGTTACCACGCATGTTAACGATCCTTGCACATGGACTTAATTGTAACGACAGTTCCTTAAAGCATCGTGTCTCGTTTCCATGCGGGATAATGTAGCCCGAGCGGCGCGATAAGCCTGTCGCAATGGACGCATTGTAATATAACCCAATGGTCGAGGTTGCAACATGATTTCAGTTATACTAGTAAACATTATGAAATACAACACTGTTTTCTAATTATTGTATGAACTCGTCGTGCGAAGAAAGATAAAGGAAATAAGCCATTGATAATGGGTCTCTCAGTAATCAGGGACAGAATCATAATTATTGTACGGTGGTTGATCAGGACGACCGTTGCTGTCGCCGTCAGGAATTCTGTACTTCTCTTCGACCTCGTGCTCGTTGTCGTCCTCATACTTGACGGAAGTGAAGTACGAAGTTGAAGCAGAGAATGTGTTGCTGTAGTCGGGATAATCTGTAGAAATAAAAGCGATAGAATAATATTACAAGCTCACAGTAAGGTAGCTTATTCCATTAATAGAGGAATATTACTGGCCATAAGAATCTTTAGTGTCACCATTAATACTTAATGGTTCTAAGGACCTGGGAACACTGCGTTTATTTCTTTACGATCACCAATAAAGACCACTCACCATCAAGAGGTTCCTCCTTGATGCGAACCTCCTTGACGTCTTCCTCCTCTCGATCACCACGATCCTTTCGGTCTCGTCGTTCACGATCACGATCGCGTCGATCGCGCTTACGTTCCCCTCTGTCGCGTTCGCGCTCTTTACTCCTGGAGCGTCTGCGCTTACGATCGCGATCACGATCACGGTCACGATCCCGCCTTTCACGAGGTCTCTCCTCCCGTTCGATCTCTTCTATATCAGGATCCGGAAGACGTTCGCGACTACGTCTGCGCTTACGATCGCGTGATCGGCTTCTCGAGCGTCTCTTGCGATCTCGAGATCTTCTGCGCTCCCTGTCCATCCGATCACGATCCCTGATCATGAAAAAAAATAATATTAGGTTAAGATTAATTAACGGAAGCTAATGGTAACGTTGTACAGATTATGGAAGGCGCACTTCCTGTGGATAACGTCGATAAAAGATTTTTTTTCTACTGACCTGTCTCTATCAAGACCCCGACCGCAGGCTTCCCTTTCACGCTCCAGACGATATCGTTCGCGTTCACGTTCGTTGTCTTCCCTGCCGGAGTGCTTTATGTTGACGTCGGGTCCTCCTCGTCGTGTACCGCCTAGACCGCCACCAAGTCTTCGAGGAAGCCATCCTTTTACCGTTCGGGCACGTTCCACATCAACCAACACTCTCCGACCATCTATTTTCTTACCATCTGCATGCTTATACGCAGCTAAAATTACCAGTGTTCAATTAGAATTTTGATTTTGAACCGGGCCACGTACCTGAGTGGGGACAATTTCGATTGAAATCAAATTTACAAGAATAAGCTACAGCAATGACTTTAAGAACTGCTGAAACATTTATAGCTGTCACTAAAGATTGTTAGTATTACAAAATTAGAAGAAGTAAGATTATAATCTATTGGGATGCTGCAATTTAATTATATGATATATTTCAGTGGAGAAGATGGGATTATTTTACAGGTCATATCGTGGTTTTTTTTTAAATTAATGACATCGTGTCCCGACTCAGGTAATAATAATTGCACGTTCGCGAAATACCTACGTAGAAATGGGGTGCTGGAAATATATACATTTTCTCCACTATATATCGTTTTGTTTTTTGTTTCTGTCTCTCTTTCTCTCTCTCTCTCTCTCGCTTTCTCTCTCTCTATAAATCGATATCTCTTCGCAATTCAGTCATCTTACCCAATGACTATTCTCATGAACGCTCATCAATTTTTCCGGTGACAAGACATCTGAGCATTTGATCGTTGACAACGCGTGCAGTAGGATTTATAACCCTTATAATATTAAAAAAGCAAAATGAAACACCCCTACAACTATCCACTCTTCGCCCCATCTACATGATATATATACACATACACACAAAGCTACAGGAAATTATGAAAAACGCGAGCCTAGCCACAACGAGATTAAGAAGCTAATTAAAATTTCTCCAGAGGTACTGATGAAAATTAATTAAGAAAACTTTGCAGATCTTAATACACGACACCCTATCCTAAGCAGAAATTGATACGGAAGACCAATTAAATATCCACAAAGTCATTTTCTCCGATAATCAATTACCAATATCGCGTAAACATTGGTAAAGTTACTTTATACAAGAAGACAGATAAGCTGCAACGCATGAAAAACAATTAGAGTTTGTTTAATAAACTTAGAACTCATACGGAGAGCAGCAGCTTCGATAAGCAGAAAACTAGGAGCCTAGTACGACCATGTGCCTGATTTGCCTTTTCTTTTTATTCTAAGCTGAAGTCACGAGTAGATACTGATAACGTGTGACGGCTGCTGCCCGTTCGATTTTGCTCTATAAAATTATAAGTCAGCGTTATAATCCGTACAAGTCGTTCGACAATCAAATGCGCAGACATCGCAGTACCTTAAGTCTAATATTTTAATGTTGAAAAAGTATAGCAGATACAAAAAATACCTACCGCGGCTACTTACGTACGGAAGTTAACACAAAGCTTAGAGGTACTTTTAATCGTGAAACGAACTCGTAATTGACACGCGGGGATAGAGTAGTAGGCCAGCGCGTACGCTATTCATTTGGAAGGTGCCCAGTCTTCGTACGTTCGTTCAATCTCCGATGAAATATTACATTGCATTTACCTGGTGCGCTTATTTCTTACTTCATTTTTTTTATTACTTACGACCAGACCGTGCGCAATTTATAGTACTTTTTAAAAGTATGTTTCATTATTTACTTTAAAACCGATTCTGATATATATATATATATATGTGTGTGTTATATGCATATATATATGTATATGATACAAGTAATGTTCGGCCGTCTCTCTCTTTCTAAATGAATATCTTTTTTTGTTCTTTCTCAAGAGAAATTACATTTGTTTATAAAAATTTCATGCTTCGATCGTACATACGTCCGCCTTTCGAACACACTCGGACAAAAGTAATGATGTTATTGAAGAAAATCTGGCATGGAATAAATTAGTATTCTATATCGAAATTGATACGTTCAAGGACGCGTGAGTGAAATGAATTTTTTCATCTGTTTTTAATTTGTCTCTATGACGTGAGTGATCCGGATTGACTGCGAGATGCGTTGAAAGGCTGTCTAATGGTGGAATTATAAATTGTATAAATGTTTTGGTTAGATAACAGGTGGATGTACGATATGATTATGATTGGTGCCAGAGAACTGGGTTGAGAATAGCGTTATTTCTTTTCTCTTGTGATTAAGGAGACCACACTGCATTATCATTCATACACGATCAGTAAATAGGTAATAAGAGATTAGAGTGCCTCAATCTTGCCGAACATTAATCAAACGAGAATCGTAATTTTAATGCGGGTGGCGGTTTAAGAACCTGTGTGGACAATTGTGCACTTGCGCAATGCATAAAATTCAAAGCAACGTATTTTCGAATAGCAAGGAGCGTGCAGATTTTATGCCCCGCCGTATTTCTTTTTATTGCTACGACTCATTGTCGTGAGATACGAACTAATGAAAGACGTATTTCTCAAGAATGTCGTCCCTGAACCTTTTTTCTCCTCAAGGCCCTCAAATCAATTTCAATGTAGAATGCTAACTTTCGTGAACCAATTTTTTCGACAAAAATAGAAGCCTCAACCGAAAAGTGACTGTACCTAAGTCCCAACTATTTATAAGAGCATCGCCGAATTTTTGTATGTCCCCAATTGGCTCATTCGAACCATAAGTGAAAACAGAACCGGAAAGGGTAAACAGGGTAAGCATAGACTCTAACAAACGTCGTTGTATGTTGGATCTTACCACACATACAAACCTATCATATCAGGCAGGTTCAGGGATTTTGCATGGAATAGTGAACGGCACTAGTTGCCGGCAGCGGCCACCACGCTGTACCAAGAACAAGATAAAAACTGCATTAATCAAGATAGCCAATATTCTCTTTTTTTTTGTTTGATTCGTTTACCACATATGCATTTACAGTATGGTATTCCTGCATGGATGTATGGCGGGACCCCCCATATACCTCTGGTTTAGTACCAATGAAAATAGGTAGACTAACTATAACCCAGCCCCACTATATCTATCTGGAAGTGACACTAAGTAAGATGGAGTTTCAAACTATGGGTCGGTGGGGATATCTTAAGAAATTTCACTTTTTCGTGCTTTTACTTACAGTGCATATCTCTCTCGTGCTCATACTCAATGAACGCATAACCCCTAGGCTTGCCATTAATCGTGTTATGGATAACAACAATCTGTAAAGGAAATGAATCAATGTTTTAGTACATTAAACTTTACATAATTTTATAACACTTTGCTGTACTTCAGACACCCACCTTTTTAACAGGTCCATATACTTCAAATTCTCTCCGTAATTTTGATTCCGAAGTGTCATAGTTCTGTAATACAGGAGCATATCACTTTGCTTTTCTTGCAACATATTTATAAGAATAAGAATAAGTAGTATACTTACGATGCGAGCTACAAAAAGAGTTTTAAAAGGGTCTGCTGTAACATTAGGAATGCCAGCAGGATCCCACACTGCTATTTCTTGTTCAAGTTTATATGCAACCTGTTCAGCACGTTCACGCCTACGTCGTTCAAGACGTTCTTCACGGGTTTCCACTCGTACTGGTGGTGGTGTATCTTTTGGATCCTACAGAAAAATAAAACATAATTCCACGTTATATTACAACAAAAACACATTTCAAACAATAAATATAACTCCCTGCACAACAATTATAAAACCAGTTAATCACAATTTAAAAAAATTCTATATTCAATATCGTATCCTTGCATAAGAAAAAGGTAAACATTAAAAAACCACCTGTATCACTCAGCCCAAAATCAAGAAATTCTGCAAAATCTCATTCACAACTATACCTTTTAACACGGAACCCACCAAGTAGTACTCGATAAGAAATTACTCAACTCTAACAATTTTCAAATATCAATTAATTAATCATGTGAAATCAAATGTACAAACTTAATATAAACTACCGTATACCGTAATCATTTAATAATACATTATATAATACATTAATCTGTTTAACAAACATATGTACATTCTACAAGTAGGTAATAGGCAGATGTTTCAAGTCTACAAACATATAATAGCTTTACAGTGTGTTTACGTGTTTTAATTTTTTTTAAAATTATAGCTGTCCACATAGTACAAATCAGAATAGAATATTTACGTACACAGACACGTGTTATGATTTCACTAATTTAATATGTGGAACAATAATACACTGCCAATGCTTTAGTCCAATGCAGATATCCTCTTTCTGTACTTAGCACAGTGTTTACACTTCATAGGTATTTTTGGTTATTATTAATAACGCCCCCATTATTTTGTCATGGAATATAATAATATTAATAATTCCAAGCCAAGCAATGATTATGGCAATTAAATGAATTTGTTACTGATAGTGAATTCAGCCAAGTATGTTTGGCCAGTTTCCTCTAGAAGTTTCAGTACGTTACGCCCATACAGAAGTACCTTTAACGCAATTGATAATAAAGCCTGAACCAGCTACTTAATTATATCTTAATAAAAATTAAAGCATCTTACTACTCACTTCAAAGAATTTAAGGAATTCCCCAACGCCGGTGTACCCTCCATTCTTCTTCTCGTGTGGTAGTTTGCTGGCCGGTGGTAGATACGGTATAGGTTCGCGTGGAGCGAATAGCGCTAACAAATTCGGTGGTAAAAACTGTGTCATGTTTTCCGCTGTGACTATTCACACGAAACGCACCTCGAGCGTGGCTCACGCTAGAAACACTCTACGAATGCAAATAATTTCCGTGGCTCTAAAATTTGTGTGACTGATTCACATAAAAAAAAAGTGGGGGTAGGAACACGAACAGAACCAGTGTTGCCAACTCCACCATCTTGAATTAATAGCATGGAAGCGAATTGGTCTGAAGGTGCATTCCCAGATCAGTCATACGACTAAAAATTGAGACCGCCGATTGGCTGAAAACTCTACATCGAAAAGTTTCGACCAATTACGAGCAATGTTTTCCGACTAGCAAGACCAGTCCGACTGATTTGGGAAGACACCTTAGAGATGTCGTTATACATTGGAATAGAACCACATGCCACATACCACTCTTGGTCAAAGGTATTCATAAACTTCACGTTTTCACCGATGGTAGGATCAACCAATTACGTTCTCGGGAATATAGGCGTTAGCGCACGACTCTTCTTCGATATGGAATCAACTGCATCTTCACGAATCAAGCGCACTTTAGAAAATGGCGTTCGTTCCGACTTGGACGGTCTTTGGATTCTTGTGCGCTGCTCCGTTCTGCTTCCAAGTTATAGGGTTAGGAATGCGCCTATAGATTTGTTTCAACACCGGGAGCAGAAAAAAGTGATTTGCACACTAATAATACTTTTATTGCAAGTAATCTCTTACAATCCGAGTGCATTCGCACGCTTCCGTCTTCTTGTTAAGACTGATAACTGAGAGCGTTCCTAGAAACATTCAAAAATCGCCACGCCCACGATGGGTTCGTTCTCATCGTTTTGGACAAGTTGTCCAGTATTATCGTCCAACAGTATGGTGCGATCGTCTCGGCGGTCTCGGCAAACGAAAGCAAAATGAACTCCACAAAGTTTGTTCGGCAGCGCCATCTACAACTTCCGCGAAATGCATTCTGGGTACATTTAACGAGAATTTATACCTCGTTGCTAAGTCTCTCGTCAAATAAAATTTGATTACTCTGATAAGATTAGGTAAATAGTTTTCGCTCAACATAAATTGGAACTACTATAATACAGGGATTGACAGAAACAATATTTAGATATTTATGATACGAGCTTTAATATTATCCTTCGGGTTTATTGATGTAACCGTTATGGATCGAAAAACAAAGGAAAAACACGTCATCCCTTTGACATCGATCTATTAAATTTACAATGATTCTTCTATTACGGTAATTTCGTTTTATTATTAATACTGCATATCCACAGATCGTTATAAAGATACCAGTCTAATTGTCACTTATTTACAATCCAGGAAAATACGTCCGATAATCGTATGCTCTAACTAACGTTAAACAGAATAATTAAGGTTTTATATTTCAGATACCAATTAATGGCGTCGTACAGTATTTATGACATCCTGATACCTGACATGCTGGTTGCAACAAAATCAGCACGTAGCAGAGAAACGCTTTGCTTTGGTGAGTGCTTTTTATTATTTTCTCCATTGCTACAACAATAACCATTTATGTATGGCATATGAATAAAGTACACTATATGCATATGGAGTTCATGAAACAATCGAGGTACGAGGTACATATACCTAACTACATATACAAGGAAATGGTTACATTTCACCCTCAATTTCTGCACGAATACCAACAGTCGATAATAATAGTTCGAGGAAAATTACCCACGGCGTAATCTCGCCAATTAATTTCGCTAGAATAACCGAAGTACATGTAGAGGTTTATACGCTGTATATGTGCATATACAACATAGTAAAATCGAAAAGGGATGACATTTCATTAGTCTCTGAAACGTAAACAAACGAATAGCGTGAAATCAATTCCGGGTATGATAGGCAGCTTTAATAATTATCCGGTACTGCCAATATGGCGCTGTAAATCTCCATTGGAACTAATAACCGGAGACGCTTGTCCTATATCAAATACAATATCATGAGATATCGCATAACAGCGTCCATTTTATTCAACACTAAAGGCCTACTCCGCGCGCGCGAAGAAATTATTTCATATCTTCACATTTCTAAAGTAACCCCAGTCTGTCAAACTAACTGCATTCCGTGAACGCGCACACCAAGCGACAAAATTTACACGCAATGAATGCCGACAGCGTCCACCAATCGGCACAGCGAAAAGCGGTGACAGAATTTCGAAAGATTTCGACAGACACGGATCTCACACTTAAGGGATTGTTGGAAATATTTAATACTCCCCAGAACTACGCGTTTTTAAATGTGAAAAACCTTACCGTTTTCGCGTTAACAATGTGGAGGATAACGCGATGAAAACAGTGGCTCAATATATTTATTTCTAATGTTCAGGATGACTTAAACGGTACGATAGGACATTTCGTATCGACGCATGTTTCTTATTGATCGCTCGTGACGTCACATGACATGAACAACTTGGCCTGCATTAATGCTTCCCGGAAATTACAATCCCCCCCCCCCCCCCCTCCAATGGCTTCTCTATCCATGGACGATCCAAGCCTGAAGCTTGATTCGAAAGCCCCTCTATCGTTTTGGCACCCTGAATCTCCAGGATCCTACAGCCAACACCTCCATTACTCAAATCGAGTCACCTGGCAAATTACCCAGCGCTATTTTTAACCAGGAACGAGCGAACACTAGGAATTATTCGAACGAACTGACGAACGAATATGTGCCTATACGTGCGAGCATAGATGAGCTGATAAAAACCTGGTGAAAGTGGAAAAACCGGGATGCATCGTAGATGCACGTAGGAATACAGGTACAGGATGACGTTTTTAATTTACCAGAGGCCCAACACGCGCCCCGCACCACCATCCCACAAACAATTACAGAATTCATATCTTTACATTTCTAAAGTAACCGCAATATGTCAAATTGACTGCATGCCGTGAGTGAGTACACCAAGCGCAAAATCACACGCATTGAGCGGCTATAGCGACCAGCAATCGGCATCGCGAAAAGCGGTGGTAGAACTTCAAGATATCTTGGACATGCGGTAAATTAACTCAGACATGGATATTAAAATAAAGGGATTGTTCGAAATCGTTAGCACTCCCCATAACTAAAAATCAATATTTCTCAATGATTTTCAACGGCAATACAGTTTGGTAAGAATAGTGGCATAGGTTGGTAGTTATACAACAACAGCGATTGGCCACTATATCGCGTATGCAAAAATCAACGAGCAGTGCGGACGTGTCTGCCGGGACACGTGCGCATGTGGATTATGGTCCTGCACATTCAGTCGTCGAAGATCAATATTTCTAAACGATTTTTGTTTTTAAATTGTTGGAAATCGTTAGCACTTTTCAAAACACACCCTATTTTTTCTGTAGGCCTATCCGTTCCAAAGTT
>JARQST010000464.1:383817-445819 GCA_030142225.1 Pachycephus smyrnensis | reverse complement strand
GTATGAAACATTTTTTGAAATTATTACAAATAACAGAAATATTCCAGGTGGACAAAGTTATTGGTCCACCCTGTATATACACATGACACTGAAAACAAAAAATTGTTAAAAATTAATGGTCTCTTAGAATTTCAACAAATTAAAAAAATGTTAATTAACCAAATTTTTTTCACCTGTAAAAATATCTGAGTCAGCTTGCGTTTAAGTATATTAAGGCCCAGTTTTACCATTTAAATTTAAACCCGAGTTTAGCTAAGCTCATTCTAGATTGGTTCATCCTAACTAACCATTAGCATTAAACCGTTGGGTTTAACTAAACTTTTGCTTAAATTTAAACGACAAAACTTGTCTTAAGTGTCATAATTTGAAGAAAACCGTTTGAAAATGAAGTAGGAGCAATGGCGGGCCCTCGTGGCAATTTGACAGTTTATAAAATATATGCTTTCTTTTAAGACACTATTAATTTTTACGACAGATGAGAAAAAGACTGGCTTGAATCCTAAAGTCGAGCTAACCCAGATTTCTTGTCGTGTGAAGAAGATGGCTGCGTCCCTTAGTAGAAATATTCTTTAGCAAGTCCAGGACCTGTCTAGGTCCCCACTGGGCCAGTACAGGACTAGCTAGGACCTCGACGGGCCCTCGATTTTCATAATAGAATTTGTACTAAGGATTGTTTTAGGGATTTAACTGATAATGAAGAACAATGATTTTTTTTAGAACTCGCTTCTGACGTCAACACCCCATATACGTCTGCATACGTGTAATAAGTGAACAGCAGCCTTTATTACAAAAATATATGTATATCTTGTAAAACGGAAAGTATACAGTTCTATAAATTTCATTCGCAAAATAACGACGAAGAGACTGTGCGATTATGCCGGAATAGACGAATGTACGGTATACAAAAAGTGTTGGCAATAATTTCCAATTAAATGAATGAATTAATGAGTAACGATGCATTATGACGATTATAATACATCGTATATAATGTTATATTACATAATAAGACGTTTGTAGACAGTTTATATAGAAATTTAACAATGAACTAGAGCAAATAGGTGCATCGAGTTCTACGTTGTCAAGTGTTGATTATGAAAATTCGGACGTTAATCGCTACAAAATAGTATACCGGTTGTTCAAAAGCCGATTATCCCATATAATTTATTCAAATTAATGAAATCAGCTATCCTGATATAATAATACGAAATGTGCAGCCATTATCGTCCGAGCGAATCAACGATCCTTCCTGCGATCCGCGCAATAAACGATGCGAAAGAAGAAATGCACATTCTTCAAGTTTAAACTTCCATTCGCCAAACGAGACGCGTCCGCGCATGCGCGTCACTCCTTTCGCATCTCTCGCATGCTCCGGATGGCAGATGGTAATCGAGTAAGAAAAAAAACAAGCCATTTATATCGTAGCGAGAAAGTTAAAGGCTAGATGACGTAGCTTTTTTGTTTATTTACGCGCGCTTCTTCTTAGGAAATTTTTTAGGCTCATGATTCAGATTGACAGTCCGTGCTCGTATCATGGAAAATTGCGCGGTATACATTGCCTTTGACAGGTTGATTTTAACGAGTCTATTTTTCGTAGGTTTTCATTTGAAATGGCATACAATGATGGATAAATATTATACACGCGGGACTTAGACGCTGCGTACCGTGTCACGGTCTTGTAAGGACAGCAATTACTATGGAGAATCAAATAAAACGTTACGATGAATGTTAGACAATTACGTATTTCATTTTACTCCTTGGACTTTCATCCTTTCGTCTGAAAATATACGTAATTCTTTTCTTGAATGTCAAACTCTTACAGGTACAGAATTTGCAGTGACAGAGTGAGTATACTTCTTCAGAAGTGGAAGTTATTTTCGGATTGCACACAGATAAATATTGACATGACAATGCTTGCAGTACAAGTACAGTAGTGCACTTTGGAACGTTGTATATAGTATATAGTGATTCAGAATGAAGGTAGCTCGTCCATTTGACTTCTATTGTTCAACCAGCTTCTATTCTTGCAATACGATATGCAAGAAGAGTCTTGAATAGATCTATGTAAGTCCCTTTTTTTTCCTTTTATTTTGACTGCCGTCTCACAGAGCCAGTCTATACCCAGCAAATACGTCTGCTATACATTTATATAACTTTTACGTAGCTGCTGTGCTTATAACAACATAAAACTTATGTAATTGAGAAGTAAATTTTACAAGATGTGGTTGCTGGGTATAAGCCTCAATAGAGCAGACCGATTATAAACCATGCAGTTCGTTTTGAACACGTGATTTAAAATGCTGTAGGATTTTCTAATATTATAATTACTGATTTATAAGCGGCCAATGCCATTGCTCAAATTCAATCGTCAAGTATAGGATGGCAGGGAGATTCGTCGTTTTGTTGCTGATGTGCATCAATGGTCCCTCATTATTTGCAGATTTGCTAATCGCAGTCGAGGAATTCCCGAAAATTCATCCGCTCTCGGCACTGTCTTTTAGTGCCTAGTTGCTATTCGCGGTTTTGCTATTCGCAGTTTTGCTATTCGCAGTGTTTGCCAGGAACACAACCCCCACGAAAAAGGGGGAATACTGTACTCTCTATGTGAAACTGCATTGTTTTTGAGTTTGAATGATGTTTGGTCAAGAAAGCGTGAGCCTCAAACACGGGCGAATCTTGCTGTCATACGCATCTTGAAGATTAAACTTCAACGATGAAATCGAAGACTTCAAAGCAGCCGCGACCTGCTTTTATGATCAAAAATCTTCTCTTCACATTGTGTTCTTCCTCGCTAAGTTCATCGCTTTGTTTAGAGCCTTTATCCTGAGGGTAACGTCTGCCCGATGAACATTTTTTTGGTTAACTAAAATTTTAGATCCTATTTAGTCTAACTTCTTGGTGAAACTTTTAAGTGGTTAAAATAAGGAGAAAAATAAAAAAAGAGACTCTTTTAATCTTCCAGTGATTTGGGTACGTTCATATTTTTATGGATGTTCCTTCTCATCGATTGGCCGCATTCAGCAGACAAAGCGCTGCAGGAGCAAACACATCTGATTGGTCAAATTTTACAATTGTTGCAAGGCTTACTATCAATTGACCAATCGAATGCGATTGCTGTCTTAGCGCAGTTTATGCTGAACGTAGCCATTGAGTCACAAAACGGTGTAGCATTTATGTATAGAATAACAGATAGAGCCACTATCGCGGAAAATGAAGTTTTCTTTAGCTTCATAATTTTGCATTGTGTGTTCGCCGAATACTGATTTTGCTGAATACGAAAAGATCTTGAAAAATGGGAAACAGCGCAGTAAAGGTTGAAGCCAAACCTGAGGGTGAGAAAAAATTAAAACCTTGTTGCGCTTGTCCGGAAACTAAGAAAGTTAGAGATGCCTGGTAAGTGTA
This sequence comes from Pachycephus smyrnensis, assembly GCA_030142225.1. Lineage (NCBI taxonomy): Eukaryota > Metazoa > Arthropoda > Insecta > Hymenoptera > Cephidae > Pachycephus > Pachycephus smyrnensis. Next base: position 442,420 of record JARQST010000464.1, on the reverse strand, counting down.
TTACATGAGAATTAAAACAGCACCCTAACCTCCTAAGATGCTTACTTCAGCTGCAAGGTCATATTCGCTTTATGATAAGCTTAAAATTTGAATTATCGCTACTGAAGTTCCCTGTATGTTTTTGTCATTACGTAATTATTTGTTTTAAATATTGATTCTTGTCTGACATTACTCATATTCATAAAAAACACAATGCAGTTCTTTCCTGATTCTAACCTTCTTCATCCTATTACAGATATGCTCAGAATAGATGATTTTAATTCTTATGTTGCAGCATAATTGAAAAGGGTGAAGAGCATTGCGGAGATCTTATAGAAGCACATAAAGTTTGTATGCGTAAGATGGGATTCAATATATAATAGCAAAACATCAGATTTTGCTGTACTTCACAAGATATTTATATGATGTTTCATTTCAAAGTATTATGCAGACACTGTATATTAACTTCTGTAAATAAACTTAGTTTATCTAGTTTATAATGTACTATTACTCTATAAAAAATCCAATATCCTATATAAAAGAATGACTTGTATATGGAATGGCAACTGAAAAGAATCTGATTTTATTCTGATTCCTTTATTTTTCATATGTTTAAAACTAATTCATTGTGGTGATCAACGAAAAATATCTATTTATTGTTTGTATTTGATCGTTAGTTGTAGTCTTATTGAAATTTATGATCATGAACCAGTACTGCTATCTAGAAACTGTTTTTCCAATACATCTAATACTATCTCTTCAGTGTAGTTATGTACTATGTTATAATAAAATAAATATATTTTCGTGTTACACAAATGAAGTAGAGTCCACCTTGGGAATTCTAACAAAGCATATATTTTAATTTGACATATGAATAATGCGAAGGCTTCTCTCATATAACAATTCTTATATCACACCATGTCCTTCCAAAATTCGAAAATCTTGAGAAGCTGTGTCCTCTCGCACGTGGGCAGTATGTGCTATCCAGTGATGAATCGTTTACAATAATTGGTGCATGGTAAAAGTCAAGACTATATAAAACATAATTGCATTGTCGTCGCGTCCTTAGGTCGCGGTTATTAACGACTATAATAATAAATAGTAACAGTAATTAATGTATAATGTAATAGTAATTAATGTATAAGAACAATAAGAATTAGGTAGTTTATCTGCTCAAAAAACGTACCATGTTATGTAATGTGGCGAATGGACCGAAACAATTTTCTTTTCTCTTTACTTTTCTCTATCTTGTTTTAGCGTAATAACGGGGCACTTATAAACTAGAATGTGGAATGGTCTTAAGTCGAATGATCTCAATAATGAAATATAATATTTGCGATTAGTACGAAAGTAGTTGTACTTTATGTGAATGTGGGATACGATGTGTGATGCGAGGAAATTCGTGTTTACGCGTCATTATTATTTATTATTGTAAGTATTACTATTATTATTATTATTATTATTATTATTATTATTATTATTATTATTATTATTATTATTATTATTATTATTATACGTATGTGTGTATGTGATCTATGCATAAGATGGTGGAAATATGTAGTGAGGTCATTTTTTTTGACACGCCAAACCATAGAAGAAGCTAGATTCAATAAAGAGACTGGGGAAAAGATGAAATGTGATGGTTTACTTTTTCTATATACAGATTATTCTAATAGCTTATTTTTCTAACGGCACGTCGGATTGACTGGAAATTGACTAATTAAAATGTTGGAAAAAGTTGCACGAGACGACGCGATACTGTTTTAGCGATATCCAATAAGTATTTTGAGCTACATGCAATATTTCGAACGGTTGATACTTTCAATTTTACGTGTTGATTAATCCTGTAGGGAAGTATTGAAAAATTTAGTGGCCTTATATTTCATATTGTAAATGACTTTTACTAAAGTTCAATTTTCTTGTATGCATTTAGAGTGGCGTAGGAGAAAAACGTATGGAATTTTAGTAATGTCGTAACAGGATCGCGTTGTAATTTTTCCACGATAAAAGTTTTAATATGTCCGACGTTGATAAAATAATAATAAAAAAAAGCACAAGCTGCTCTGTGAGGAAATAACGCGAAGCATATATTTTCTAAGAATCAACGTTATTACGAAATTCTTAGGGGAAGAATAGGAATAAATAGGTTTGGGCTGTGTCCAAAAAATGCCTGGAATCCGTAAGTGATTAGCGTTAATTCGATAATAGCATCACAGCTACAATATGAGTCTCTTTCTTGTGCCCGTGCAACACTCGCCATCCGCGAATAGACCCTCGACGAATATTGAGCAGAAAGATCTTGGGCAGATAATAAAAATGGACGTCGTTGAACCGAACATTTTGCCGCGCAACGATACTGCCAGACGGGGCACTCTGGAATTAGTTTAATCGCAATCGATTTAACATATCAATCCCCTGGACGCGAATCGCGTAGTCTCCATTTTGGAGGGAAAAACGCTGACTGTTTAGAGACAGCATGATAAATTCGTTAGAGTCATCATCGTCTTCGCTATCTAATGCTCGATTAATAATAAAGTACGCAAGAACGCACGGCTCTCGCCAGATGTCCCACGCTTTGTCCGACAGCTATTAATGTAAGAATATTTCGTTAACTACCATGTTAGCGCTTAGTTTTTTTTCTTTTAATCTTTCTTCTTTTTAATCCTACTAAACGTACGTTAAAGTTGGGCAGTCACGAAGCCTCAAGAACGCTGCTCGATGGTAAATCAAGATCAAAACTTTGAGATTTATGCAATGCCGAACAAAGTCTTCTCTGTAGGTTTGCCAACTCTCACCTATCCTGCGGTACGCGCATTGAGCGTAGAACTTTGCTTTGCTGAAAGATCAAGAGAGAAGTTTAGAAATTGTTTTTTTTTAATATAATACATCGTACAATAATAGCACTTAAGGTAGAAATGGACGGTGCGATATTTCTGTATGACAAAACATGCTTCTAGCTTCATATTTTGATACAAATGTAATATGTGTAGCATGACCTTATCTGTAAATTATGCTTTGCTGTATGAAAAATCGCACCGTCTATTTGCAGCTTTAGGGTGCGTACTTGGTACTGAACTTCAGTGTCCATGGTTCCTGTTACGGCCACTACCTGGTACTGCCTGGCTTTCATGGCGGCTGTGGATTTTCGGACGAGTCTCATTGCACCTGGTGCACTACTTGTACTGTTGAATTGAGACATTTGAGCTGGACTATGACTGGGATCGAGCACTAGCATCGTTATGGATCCATCTCTTAGCTGCTCGACTCCCATAATCGTTCTACTATGTCCTGATAGGATAAAGTAGTTAATGATTATTTATTTACAGCTTTTTAGTATAAAAATTCATAATGTTAATTGTATATATATTCTCAATTTTTAAAAGACCTTGATGTTGAAGGTAGAGTGGTGGTTTAAAATCATCGCTTCTTTGAAAGTATTGCAAAACCCAATTGAACATTTCGGGATGACCTCCATCAGAACTTGTTGGTCTATGAAAATCAACTAGCTGACACCTTTTTAAAAAAAGTTAAATTAAAATATGTAACTCAATTTCTTGAAGATGAGACGGTGTCTGTATCATACCTTATGCGTAGACTGGAGAGAAGAGTAACCACTTCCGTAGCACCGATCCATTTTCGGGTATTGACTAATTTACCACCAAGTTGTTCAGCTCCCTGTATATCAAAACCCTGGACCCAAGCCCATTCGATCATTTTTTGCAGTCTAGAAATGGAGGGCATCGAGCTTCTAAGAGGATTTTCTGTAGAAGTTCCACTTCCGGAACTCCACGCTCTATAGACTAATTCATTATAACCAGTATGTTGAAGAAGTGATGATATTAACATCTGCATGTTTCTGTATCCACAACCCCATCCTTTATCACCGTAGGTGGATCCGTAATGGTCCACCGTGGAGCACATCCATGTATTAACAACGTTACTGCACGCTTGACTCACCGCTCGTACTTTGGGAACCAGCCCTGAAGTTGGAGAACGTATTAAAACGTTGAAACGATGAATTATCTTCGTATTTGGAACCAACCTCGAGTACACGAGCTTCCATCGTCGATACCACTGCTTTCAGCAACCCTTAATTCGATCTGCCTTTCATAATAATCAGCAACGGACATCTCGCCGGCGTAAACGGCCCGCTGCATATTAGTCACACTCTGTTCCCTAAAGTTACCCTGATTGTCCATGCCATATTGGGCCCGTAACATTTCAAATTCACGCTGCTCTCGTAATCGTCTTACTTCTTTCTCACGTCTCTCCATATCTCTGGCAAGCATTCTGTCTGAAGAAACATCAGGTGTCACAGGCGAGGGTGTGTTCTTTTTACTGAAGTGCTCTTCTATGTGTGCCGTAAGCTCATCATTATTTTTGAATAAAGTGCTTAGACAAACTGGACAGGCCGGTGTATCGCTGCCTGTAGTAGCTAGATCTGATTGAGAAGCTGATCCATTCGCAGGACTGGACAATACGAAAAAGTAAAAGGGATAACTCAGAAAGTAATTATTGTGATTTTTAGTATTACTACGATCAAAGCATTTGCTTAATAACTAACCTGAGTATATCTTTGTGCTCAATGTTCACATGGAGCTCCAGATCTGATGAATTAGGAAACGATGTAACACAAAGTGGGCAGTTAAAAACACCATCTCGAGTGGGTGGTGACTCCGGAGGAAAGGATGGCGAAGTAAGATCAAAATGTTGACGATTGATATGCTCTTCGAGCCTAAGTGGACTGTCTGAACTATAAGGACACATGGGACATTCTTGAACAGGAAGCTTAGGGGAGGCATGTGAGCGTAGTTGAAGATTAAGTCCAGACCGAAGAGGAGAGCCATGACCAGCAGCACCCTCCGCGACTGAAGCAGAACCAATTGACTGAGCACCACTTCCTCCGGCGCAAATGACCACGCTGGAATCATTGTTCTGACCATTGTTAACGTTTCCACTATTGTTGTTGTTGTTGTTGTTATTGTTCAAATTAGGAGCAGCCTGCAGCAGAGGTTCAGGTTTTCGCACTGACTGAGAATGACTACTAGGTGGACTACCCCAGCCATTTTGAAGATGAACTGGATGTGGCGACAACGTTGGAGAAGGTCCACGACATTCGTCATACCGGTCACCATCCATTGATGGGTCATCGTCAATGAATGCCATCATATCATTCTCCGGTGTGCTAAAAGATAATACACGGTATAACCAGCTGAGAACTTCACAAATTGTTTTATAAAACTCAGAGTACTACTTTAAACCACACGTTTGTAAGAACATGAAACAAGCTAGTTTATGGTTCGTTTTCTAACTGATAAGCACTTTTTTTTTACTAACTGACAAGCAAATTTTTTACCCTGCTACTAACAGTTGTTATTGTTGAGACGAAAACCGTTATATATGAATATTTACCGTCTTCGCTTATGCATTACTGTATATAATTGCATCATGGTTCTGTGAGCACTTGATGACAATAACAAAACAACTTCATCGAGACGTCTAAATGATTAAAAATCGTGAAAATCGACCAGTAAAACTATACGTGGTTCTATTAATCGATATATCCATTAAAATATGGCGCGAAAGATCATTGTTGACTTTATTGAGATCACGTGTAGAGCAGACGACGACGAAAATGATGACCTTGAGAAAAATAGTAGAGGCGTCTCCAAACGGACATTTATGTAACTATTTTTTTAAGAATTACCAACCCATCAAGCAAAAGTTGTGTCGATAAAATATAAAAACGTATAAAGTGGTGCATTTAATATTTTCCTTTATGTAAAAATATGTATTTGAAGCAATGAGTCGAATTTGAAAAAAAACTGTCTCACATAACCATGAAACAATTTGCCAAAACTCACCTTGGTGTGAGATAATCAAGATGAGCACTGTTCACGTGGACCAACATTTCGGCGGGAGATATTTCCCCCAGATCGCAAAATGGACAGTTGGCTGCTCCTTGAAGATGATAAAGTACCATGTGAGATCTCATTTCCTCGTCGTTGAACCCTTCAAGGCCGCAAATTTCGCACGTATAACTCATTTCTGGTGGTTTGCTCGTTGCCATTTTGATGATGTTGAGTTCAATGTTTCTGGGACCCTGTTACCAATCGTTAATGATCACACATTAATCCATCGCACAATATATTAGACTTGGCGAAAAAAACTACCAAAAACATCGTTCCTTTTACAATCATATCTATAATGTACACAGACATAAAATATAGCAGAAAACTTCTCTTTTAATTGATGAAATATTTATGTGAACTTCCGTTACTATGCCGTGATAAATCATTAAATAATCCTCACTTTAAAAATTGTATCGCATATCATGTTAAACTGAAAACATATACAAGTGAGAAAATTTCGAAAGAAAAATTAAGACCGATCTCTCACCCAATTCCCGATAACATCGGTTTTTTATAGTCGGAGGTGCTTGTCAGTCGCCTCAGCGAGTCAATCAATCGATTCTCGTGAGGAAAAAACCAGAGTGAGATTCAATTGCGGTTTCGAAGGAAGTCTTGTAGGGTGACGGAAGGAAGTCAAGGTATCAAAGGACAGAATAAAAAGGTAAAAAGTGGAAATGGACCAAAAAGCGGATGGGATGTGTTATAGACGAACGTTTCGATCGTAACTAGGCCACTGGGGGGTGCTTCGTACAGGAAGTGAGTGAACTGTGGATTGGGGCTGGGTTTGACCCATTTAATCAAGAGTCACTTACTTGCACTTATCGGTACTGATCGAACACTGGGTGATCGTTTGTCGGCCGATTTTTTTTCTTTAGCCTTTGCTACTCGGATGGCGTCCGTGTAGGCTTGGCTGCCTAACACGGCGCCCCTTTCGATTCCATATGACAGATAGAGACAGCCCGCACTGTGAGCTTACTAGGGTTCCACCTTCCCTGTAATTCTCGAACCACCGACTCACCCTCGCTTTGTGTTCCAGAATTAACCTACACATTGGATTAGCCGCTTTTGCTCAGACGATAACCCCTCGGCGAAGCCATTCCCATTATGACGTTTTAAGAGGAGTTTAAGATAATATTGATGAGTTTTTAATTTTGACTCTTTTTAAAAAAATGTATATCATTCTACGCACTTGATAACTTATAAAATTCAAATAGCATATTTTGATGCGTGAAAAATATGACTTTTCGTTAACTGATATGACATTTTGATACGTAAATTTGGAAATTTCATATTTTTTTGGTTTTATTGTCTTTAAGAGATTAATTTTAGGGATAGAACATTGTAGGCCCTAAGATATAAACTTATATGCCGTAGATATAAACCATTTAAATGTGAAAGATTTCGCAGTTATCGAAGTTTCCACACGGTCTGATCGCAGCACAATACTGGAACGTGAAATCTTACGAGTCCACTGCGCATACACGGAAAGTAGAAGCTTTTCTGATACTCCGCGCACGTTTCCGGGTCACGGCTGCTACCCTTTTCCGGCTTTTACCCTGTCGGTAAACGAAAAGCTTTATAAATACTGTTTACACGATGAATTATACCTGGATCAATTTCAAATGCGCCCTGCCACTTGTATCCTAACGCGCATAGAATAAAGTGTTCGATACGAAATTCCAAGCGAGACAAGATTTCTCTAATGCTATACCCACGCCATGACTTCCGGCTTTCTTAACCATAAAATTACCATTCAAGTGAGCACAAGTATTCAAGACTGTTGAGCACGAACTTTGATAATTTGGCCCATTGTCTTCCGCAAATTTCTCTTAATAACAAGTCATCACCAGTACCGCCATACAGAGTGCGGATCAAAACATGGAGACGAATAGTGTCAGAGTCCCATGATTATCAAAATTGCAAAGTACCACGTGCTACGTTATACTATGCTAATATCGGTATAAATCCTGTAATCGAAACCGCCGCATACTCTCGCTCACAATCATCTCACTGGAGCGTCATCAAACGTCATCATCAAGCGTCGTTTGCAAAGTGGGCGTCGCGTTCACTTCCTGGCCGAAGAGTAATAGTTGGAGACGTAAGCATAGCGTCTCATAAAATTGTTAAGGATATTGTAAATTCGTTTAGTCGCTGTGTATTCATCGGGCGTCCCGACGATCGTCGGCTGGCTCGAATGCCATTTCCCATGAACGCCATGACCGTGCACCACGTATACAATAGTCATGCTGTCTTCCTCATTGCTATGCTGTTGGCGATCGAGAGAGGATGCGTCCATTCAGGGAACTATTCGGTCTCTCTTCTCTTTTCTTCTCTCTTCGTTCTCTCTCCCACTTCTTATATTTCCCGCTTTCCACACACAGTCACTCTCTCCCAATATCTCTCGCTCGGGCAGCGACGTTTACGATTTTGAGAAGCTTGATCGAAATATTTCAATCATACCGAACAACCCTCGATTTCCTGGAAGGTAAATCAATAAAATATTTAATAACGAAAATAAACGTAAATTCTATTATATGATTTATGGAATGATAATGCTCAGTATATACAGATGAAAGGATGAAATTTATCAAACGAGGATTATTCAGAGGTCTAAACATTACTTTTGGATTTTGCAATTTAACGGAGTATTTTCATGTAGTACCTACATATTATGTGACTTCTTGCAGGAAAAGTCTTCGAGGAAGTCCAGGAAGTACATGTCTTGGAAACAGGTGTTACTGGTGTCGCGATAATGGATCGTCCTGCTCATTCTCAGCAGCTAGATACGAAATAATCTCTGGTTCATTTAAATATTTATATAGTAGATACGATTAACATAATAGAGTGAAAGAAACGTGGTACGGTTGGGCTTAGGTCAAGAAACTGCTCGTGCGTTATGTACGCATTCGGATAGCGACGACTATAAACTACTCTCGTGAAGCGTTGCATCGATAATAACAGATAAACCAAAGAGACGGGACAGAAGATAATTAGTCTTTTGAATTCCTTAAACGATAACACCATATTAAACTGACATATTTATATTTACGTCCCGTCAATCGCGACGTATAATATAATTTGTACATTAAAACAAGGATAATATATTAAACTAATGATGACTTCTTTCATAATCAAAAATCTCCGTTCGCCGGCTAACAAACCGTATGCCATCACGGCTCATTATAATTAACATAATATAACTGTAATTACTATCCTAGAATTGTTCCATTAAGTTGCTAGGGTGCCCAAGAGAAAATGACGTCTAGAAAATATCGTTTACCCATAAGACGTCAGTAATTACCGATTGCTCGTCAAATTGTAATTGACAATTAATTATATCATTGTAAAGTGATCAATCATTCACAAATTGCGCTATATAGATATACTTTATGATTGATTGCAGCGACCGTATATAACGGAATCGGAATTATTGTTTATTCTTATTAAGCATCTAGTATACATATATCGCATATAAAATGGCCTCTAGAAAACGTTGTACCATTTGTACCTATAGGCTACAGTATTGATCAGATAATTGTTAGTTATTCGTGTCCAGCTGTTTGCTCGAAGCCTTTGCTCAGCGTATAGGTACATACGTGCTGGTTTATGCTGGGTCTTACACGTTATTACATATTTACATCGACGCGGAATAACGGGCTCTCTACGCGCGCAAGGAGGAGAAGGATCACAAGAATGGTGAGAGTGGGAGCTATGGGACTGGCCGTCCGCTGCCCACGTGCGGATTGAGAGCAATTTATCGCAGAGAATAAATTAATAAATTACAGCTGCTTTAAGGGCAATCGTACCGTCGGATCCGTCAATCACGCGCACTGAACTGCCAGCGAAACGTCGCGCAATATGGACGAGTAATAAAGCCGGCAACGCGCTATCGCAATGAAAAAAAGAGAGAATACGATCAGCGCCACAAACGAGACGAAGTAGGCGATTATAAACACGTTATGTTATTTTTTTCGCGTAAGAAGACAGCTGGATACCTGAAACGAAAAATCAAGAGCGTTTCGAATGCGTGATTAATTAAATGAAATATATACGTATGCGCATCCCTTGGAATAATAAATAGATTTTATGTATGAGCCTAGAGAAATATAATGACCGTGACTTGAGATGTTAATTAATTAAAAAATATGGATCGTAAAAATGTGGTAGCTTCGCGATGCAATGTTGCGAAGGATACTATAATTGTTTTTATAAATTTTATAAGTATCTAAAAGTGTAATTAACACAGTTTAGAATTTCTTATGGTTTATAAAAGAACGTTGTACACTAATCCTTAGGAAGGGAAGCGACGTGCTTTAAATAAAGTATAATAGATAAACCTTCTCATGCTGTATGTACCGAATTGTACTGCCTTCATTCTATCTCTGACAGATTTCTTCTAGTGTCACAATAAGTGCACTGTGTAGACATGATTAACAAGTATACGTATATATTTATTCGATCTACCGTAAAGTAAAGCAGTATGTTATCGACGGAAGTATGCCCCTGGGTTATCGGCTCTCTTTCACGATGAAATGGAAGGCAAGTCAATTCCTACTGAAGTAAATGGAGCAGAAACGTCGAGTTTTATGAGCCTCACAGATTTTGGTTGGATTCTACCAATCGTTAAACCAGGTTAAACGTCTTGGTAACGACAAAGGACTTACTGAGAAAACAATTTTTAAACTCCCACGCATAGCGTAACCCGTATCTATATGTTCACCTCGTAAACAGGCTACATAAAATCCACGTTACCACAAGCAAAATTTCTTAGAGCACAAAGAGAAAAGTGTAACGAGTCGAAGTTATAAAATATAAAATAAAAATTTCCGCATGAAATTATCAAAAGGAAATTATAAATCATATGACAGCAAAAATAATAAATTCTAACAGCAGTGTGTGCTTACTCTTACGTCTATCCACGAAGACGAGCAACATAAAATCTCGCATCATCCACTGCCAAGAGATGTCACACCGGGGGAACAGAATAAACAACTCGAACACGGCAATAAAAAGTTTCTCTAAATACAAGACTATCTCCGGATAGAGTCTGTTAGTGTTACTACTGGGTACCACCATGAATAGTGCCGTGGGGTAAAAGAAGACGTACGAGGAAACATCAGAGCCCACATAACGTAGTCTATGCTGTAAGAAAAAAAAGAGACAGGTAGACGAAGAAGAAAGGAGGGTGGGGATAGAGGATATAAAATGACAAGTATGTAAAAAGGCATAAGTGTATGAAGAAAGGAGGTGCAGAAATAAATGAAGGAAAAAAAACAGGTAGTGGTAGGCATGGCCGAAGATGTCACAATAGCAGTTGCATCGAGTGACACTGAGCACGCGTCTTCGACCGCCCACATCATCTTTCCCCACCTTCTCTACGAAGTAGTCCCCTCTCTTCTTTTACGTCCGACAAGTAAAAGCTCCCTCGCCTCTGAATAGCTACGAAAAGCTCAGTCGGTCGCAGACCCGCGTACCAACAACTGTGTATGTTGGTAAGATTTTCGTGCTTGATGTTAGAAACGAAGGAAGTAACGATAGTAAGGAAGTGCGTTGAAAATTTTTCTAAATAATGAAAGACAGTGCGAGTGATATGAAGACTTGACGAAGGTTTTTTCATTCTTGATATAAATACGATTGTATACCGGATATCCTGTTTGGATCAAAGGATAATGATGGGTAGTACGTCAATCTTATCCTGGACGAGTATCGTCGTCGTTGTCATCAACATCTATCCGGGTATCGCTCAAGGTAATATATATTATGGTGTTAAATAAATATATTATACGGTATTATTTGATGGTATTTAATGACGACGTTAACTGATCGTCAGAACGACGGATTCATTGAACCTATCTTCATGGCTGTTCGTCATCGCGTGGCGAGATATCGACGACAGCTTAAGGCCACATGTGCGAACGGTCTGAGACTGTTTTTCTTTTCGTCGTGCTTCCTTTTTATAGTAGTATTACTACTAGGGGTTATAATTTCCAAAGGAAATATACCAGTGTCTATATGATTTTTGTATCGTCTTTGAGATTGTTACAAGTGCGTTGCGGAATGCGCGTACTAACCCGGTTTTCACGAAACATTTTTTTTGTGGGTTGACCTTCATACAAAATGCAAATGATACTATACATATATGTATCATTATTAACTTGGTCGGGCCTTTAAATCGTATCAATAGACATGCCGTGCTATGTCCAGTGGCGCGAAAAATCTTGCACGAAGAAATTAATGAACCAGTAGAACTAGTAAAGCCTAAAGAACGAGCAGGTTTAGATGAGGCGTGAGTGAAACTACATTTGTACAGAGCAAAAAATTGAAATAGAGTCGTTATGTTCGCACACAGTGAACGAACGTGAAGCATTGGCATGAAGTTTTACGAAGTAAATAAATACAGTCCAATCTGAATAGTAAAGATTGCAAATCGGACTTTTTAACTGATTTTTTTTAAACCGATAAAGATCATTTCGATCGTTAGCCATTTTTTTACCTTATTGCGGGAGTCTTGAACAACTTTCCATGCTATTCTCGTTTTTCTACTTTTTTCCTTCTTCCTTTTTTCCTCTTTCGTTCTTTCTTTCTCTCCTCATCTCTTTGTAAATTTATATGCGCGTATACGTTGCACGGGCGTGCGAACGATGTGTTGTCGTTAACGGTGCGACCATGAAAACCAGCCCAAGTTCTCCAGTGCATAATGCAACTAACGCTGCGAAAAGGAACAAAATGCATGAGTCGCATCGGCCGATAATGCCTTCTCACTGCCCCACGCATTTCCGTGCCTTTTTGTTCATTCACTTTGCATGCATCTGCGAGTCCTATGTTATACGTGTCTCTATGTGCACACGTACTATGTGTAATTCTCAGCATAATCGGCCGTTACCGGTCTCGGACTCCCTGGCGAGTTCCAGTAGGGACTTTGACGCATGTCGGCAGTTAATCAGCACAATTAAAGATCGTTTCTCGCTTCATCTATTAATTACAGTGATTTCGTGCCGACGGATGATTTGTATTGGTTCATTTGATCAGTAGCTGATCGATCAATTAATAACAACCGTATATACTACTAGGTCTGCTAATCACTGTTATTTTGAATCCACCTAGCGCCATTTGAATGTACTAAAAAACGGCATTAATTCCAGCGCTACATAATTATCATGTAACTACCTTAGAAGCTAATGGTTATTCGATTGTTTATTTTACTGGCATTTAAACATATACATATGTTGTGTATATATGTATATATCTTTTCTAGCTTCCATTAAAGTAGAGGTGTTGAGTATTTAGAGATTGATATATTCTTGATTGATGCTCTTGAGAAACACTTAACGTTGAGATACGTTCGAGGTGCCTATTAATAAGTGGACTTCCGGTCCGATAAAGATTTTGGTACAAGATAGCCGGAAATTGGATGAAATAAAACATGAGACTTATCTGAACCCCTTTCTAAATCTCATACACCAAGTACAATATTGGGTTTTAAGGGTGGTGCGAGGGTTTTTCATTGATCGAAACAAAATCTGACGGTCCAATAAAATGTCTGAATGAACTGTAAAGTGGTGAGTATGGTGGTGGGCTGTGGGACCTGGAAGCGTCGATCGAGGAATGAGGGAGGACCGGTCGTCAGGAATTTTTAAGTGAAACGAAAAAAGGGTTAAAGGAGGACGACTTCCAATCTGCAGGGGCCTCGCGCTCTCTCGCGAGAGCGTGTCGAGAGCGGCGAGAGATAAATAAACACATAAAACGAGTGACAGCTTCACGGCAGATGAAAAACACGGATCCCGGTACTCACACACGTTAAACAAGATCCTACGCAATCTCATGCACGTGGCATCTACAGTCACGGGATAGTTTATTAATTCATTGTACGTATATTGAACTCCTTGTAGTCTGATTTTAACTCAACGTGACTCTATTAGAACTTCGGGGTTTTGGAATGTTCTATGGAGTTTGCGTGGTTACTGTTGGAATAGCTAATTAAATTTGACCATAGATTGATTGTCGCAGATACTGAATTTTAGTATTTAATTGTGACGAATGAGACGAAAGCCGGTGTTACTGATTTCTGAAGGATTTGCCGATGTCTTGTTATTGTCTGAATTTCATTACTTTCAGGGAGATATGATTTTTTGAAAAATCATTTGAAAATATGATAAATATAGATAAGTGATCCGGTTCGTTGATCCTTCATTTTTTGCTAGTACGGCATGCTCCTTTCCATTACTCATTTTATGCTGATATAAACATTCATGAGCATTAGGAATGACGACAGCGGTTGATTCGTGACTAATGATAAAGATACTGTATAACTGTTTTTCGAAGTGTATCGGTTTACCGTATTAGTATAGTATCAAAATGATTACATATAACCTACCATTACTTTGACTTACGATAAAGTCGAAAGTTATTACTATGTATGTTGACTCTTGTTCATTAAACATTGAGAATCACCTACTCACATATTACATAACAAATATTTTTATATGACATTAATTGATGAACTCATCTCATACTCGCCTCTGACAGAAAAATAAAAAGAATACGATTATCGATAATTTACGACATACATTTAAATTCTTGAGTTGTCCTTACTCCAAGTTACAATTGCTACACGCAATTTGAAAGTAAAAAAAAATCACATACGCCAGTAGCATACGACAACCATAAGCTCGTATAACGATCAGCAAAGATGCCCTAAAAATCATGTGATCCAAATCTCAAAGGCCATTATCTAAAACCAAAGACGCGACACGTCGTTGCACAGCTGCAGTCGTAATACAGAATCGTAAGCACACATCACACGAGTCTATACGAACGCCTAAGAACGAAAGAAGGTCCAATGCACATAGCGCGACGAATTCTCCCACGCTGACGTCACAGTCTCAATAAAATTTATCGAAAGGATGCGCCATTAGCGTTCCTGGTAAAAGGGTGTTTTGTCTTAGGATTTTCATCTCAATGAGGTACCAACAAAGACGTACCTTGAAGGCCCAGCCATTTAGAATTGCCAATAGAATAAAAGAGTAACAGTGTCATTCACCGTATACACTGTGCATTCTCGTCAGTAAAATTACTTTTTTCCATCATCGTCATCCTCTCCGCCGTCATTGTATTCGTGTCGCGTGCCAAACTCTCGCGAGTTCATTAAGTGCCGAGATTATCATGCGAGACGATCTGCGAAAGAAGAAAAAAGGAGGTGGGAAAGATAAGAGGTAAAATAAAAAAAAGAACAACACTAGGCAGAATACATGCCCACTACAAAATGGCAAGTACATCGCGTCGTACGCGATACATTCCCACAGGCTGGCGTCATCGTATAATTGAACGAGCGACTGTCCTGAGAGTAGCTCGAAAGACAGAATTAAATGGAGGAGAAATATATGTACAAGCATACCAGGAAGACTGTGATGTGGGAGTCGTGCACTGTCTTGGTGATTATTACCGGCCGAGCAGTTGCATATGTTAATAATGCAGATGCATTGTATACATATATATATATATATAGTATATAAGCACTCATACTATGTATATCTTGATGCAGGAAAGTAGCCGATTAATCTCATGTGCTTCGTTAACGACGGTAATGGCCTCCGGTGTCAGTGTCGACTCGTCATTCACGAGAAGGACCCGGCAGATGCTCGAAACGTTTTTAGGTTAAGTACAGCAGACAAGTTCATACCGGGCGAATGAATCTCATGGGATTTGATACGTGATTACTTCGTTTGATCCTAGAAACTCGCTGGGCCTCACGGATACGATGGCGTGAATACATCATGGAACTTTTGCTGTTTAGATTCGGATAAGCCGGATGGCCGCGAGTCAGCCACGAGCCGCACTGCTATTTCTGTAACGTACAGAAGCCGCAAGCGGGCCTGTTTACGCACCTCGGCCGTTTTAAACGCGTTTTAAGTACGGGAACGTTATATCCGCGGGACTTCGAATGCCTCTTCTTAACCCGAGCGTCAACGGCTCTCTTTGTGAATTACGAGCGTTCTGAAGAATTTCTTTGAATACTTTTACGCGTTTTATTTAACTTTGCTCCTCATATAATTTTTCGCGAGAATGCGACCGCGCTCGGTAAATTTGCTGGATTGAATTTGTTAATTGTTTCTTTATCTCCTGATCTATGACGTTCTACGATCGTTATTAGCTCCTTAGAAATTTGAAATTATATACAGTGATTGTTATGGCATGCGCCACATTATGAAATGTATCTCCCCGTTAGATTAAGAAGTACTTCGCAATTGTGGCCTATACCTAGGCTAAAGGAAAGATCCCATTACTCATCTAAATTATGACTCGTCCTAGCTACCAAATATCTTTGCTACAATCCTATCTATCACTAATGAGCCAAAGTGCACCACTCCCTTGAGACATCAGCTACCCTTATCCTATTTAGTGCCAAAGTGCGACACTTCCTTAAAACAAAATCTTTGCACCCTTACGAATTCACCTACCAATCCCTTAGCCTTCTAGCCTGCGGATTTTTGGTATAAGTACAAGGGAGCAAAAGACTCAGCATCCACAGTTCCAGTGTTACCCTTATTAACGAGTGTTAGAATACGATAACGGTAACAGCATTCAAGTTTTATGATTCTAGTACTGCATTGATAAAACGTATCATAAAAGTATGAACAATGTTATGGCATACGCTACATTGTACAATGCACCTCCCCATCCAAACAGCAAGCATTTCGCAAGTAAGATTAATACCCAGGCGATAAGAAACATCCTATCTCACAGCTAACTTTGACGCACCCAAAAACTCCACATCCTTATCCTAGCTAATATCAAAGTACGACAAACATAACCTTTGCCAACCACTAATTCCCTACCCCTGTAGCCTGCGGATTTTCAATATATATATATCAGGGACTAGAACACTCCTCATGCTCATATTTCCTCCACGTTCAGTGGTCAGTCTCAGTTAAAACATTCGTCAACTTAAAAGCCTCATAATCTTGCTGTTGAAAGTATTCTGTGTTAAACAATAAACCTGTCGGGTCTACTCTATAACAGTTCCCGCTTATTTTTTCCGAGGAAGAAATTATTTCGAAGATATTTTGAACTCCGAACTCCGTGCCTGGGTTCACGTTACTTATAGTTATAAAATCAATAACAATAATTATAACTAAACAAATTTATTGGTTTGCCTTCCCTAGCCTAACATTATTTTTGAGTATACCAATGAATGCTATTATTATCATAATTAGAAGTAAAAATAATGTTCCTAGAAATCGAATGACGACGGCGTCATATTGCCACAGTACAATCCACAAAGAAACATTCTATTCGTATACGAGTGTAGCCTGGGGGTCAATTCGCGTCTAATTAGTATCTATTAACGTAATTGTACGGGGTAGCCGAGTCCTCTCGTGTGTTCCAACAGACAGCATATACATTATTTACGTCGTTTTACCATTAATACCAACCCTAAAGAAACCCTTGCATATAAAAAGATCATCCCTTATACAGTTCACGTGGAATGTACTTTTTTCTTTTCTGAAATGTTCAATATACATTCTGATAGATGACAGATCTACGACAGTCCGGTATCCAGTTCCTTTTCTTTTCCCATCCCATAAGATAAGACCGTTGTATTATGGGTTCCCAAGGGGATCCCGCATGTGAGGTCCTACGGGATGTTATGGGATCCTCGAGTTTTGACACGCTGGGCGTGCCCGCATCTGGCCAACTTTTTGCTCGAGTGCCCTTTCGGTCATCCTGACATAACACAGATCACGGTGCTGCTTAGTTTTCACATAAAGTACCAAAAGAGGAAACTGCTTCCATGTGTGACGTATAGCTAGACCAAAGTGAACTTACCTATGTTTAACTTTTCTCCCTGGTACGGGAGACCCTGTTAAATTCCTTTCTTATCGTTTTTTTCCCTCTATTTTCTTTTTCTTCTTTTTTTTCCAGAAATGAACTGCTGTTCCTTAGCCGCCGGTTCCTGTCGCAATGTGTGTTCCAAGGTATGTTGCTGCACTTGTGTACATGGTACGCTGTTAGTATAGCTTGTAGGACGTATTATGGTGTTTCAAAATTTGTTACTGCACTTGTGTACATTATATGGTGTTGGTATAACGTATCAGAATATGTATTATGGTGCACCTTTATTGATACGGGCACATATGTTATTTATGACTAGTGTTTTTTTTAATGGATATTCTATGCGTCTATTGAAGATAATAAATATTTGGTCTTTTTCGAAAGTCATTCGATTAATGATCAATTAATGCGTTTTATAGAGATCGTTAGGTATGCTTGAAGGGAATGCCGGGATAAAGAGTTGATATGGTGACAGGTGTAATATTGCTGGGACTGATCGGTTTTATCTGTTAGATGCTGAACTCGGCCTGATAGAGCGATCAAGTACTCGATCGATCGGCGGAGCGTTACGATCGTGTGAGAACGCGTGCAGTAAATTGCGTTACGGTTAGACGCCTGGCCCATAAATTAACCTTGGGGACGTGTTCACGTGGGCGTATGCGGTCGCTGAAGATTCGAGGTGTCGTAAACTCGCTAATAAAACTAAATCGAAGGACAAGTCGTTAACGACGCTACGAGGAAAGTATCGATCCGAACATTTTCAATCGATTTAAGTTTACAGATTGACAAATTGAGACGTTTCAATTATCCCCTATAAAAATGGTATTCGAGTAACAAGCAGTCATCTATAGTTTAATGTATATTAGACATTTTTAAAAACTTCTTATTAATCTCTTCTTTATTAGAAATTTAAAAAATGAATCAAATATCTATCTTTAATCTCTTCTTATTAGAAATTTAAAAAATGAATCAAAAGGTAATTTCTAAAAGTGATTAATATGTAAGTTAGATTAGGATTATTATAATTTCTTTGTCGGACAAATTATACGGCCGTGTAAGGTTTGTCGCTTAACGAGACACACCAAAAATCCTCTGCTGCGTTTCGTTAAGCTGGATATTGCAGAAGAAAAGGAGGAACGTGGATAAATATGGAGAAAGAAGGAAGGAGAGATAGGAATAAGATAGGATAATGGTGGTAGGTGGGGTAGCAGTCCCAATGTAAGAGATAGCTCGAAGCAAGAGAGGCGAGATAATATCGAAAGACATTGGGCCCACTTGCAGGGACTTGGATCGAGTTTGGGCCACCTCTGGGGCCTTCCCCCCCTCCCTTTTTTTCCGACCCGCTGAGAGATTTACGCGGAGCTGGCGGGGTGCCGTGGCTCATTCATACGCAAATATTACAAGTGGATCCGAAAAAGGCGGATTTGATATCACTGATATCATTCCCACGCACGCTGACTCGGGTTTCCACCTTCTTTATGGGCCTCTGTCAGTCTCTCTTTTACTGCCCACTTTTCTTTCTTAGCCAAAAGAGAAAAGGCGTACGCTTCCAAGACAAGTCCTTTGCCTTTTCTATTTCTTCTTTTATTTTTTTCAATTATACCTTTGTTATCATTGTGATGACTATTAAACCATGTTACTTTAACAAGCTTGTGGTTGAGCTTCGTATGCATGTCTGTACTACAGGCCCATTCATTAATGGTTGTTCACTAAGCTGTTTTTAATTTGTCTAAATTTTACAATCAATTTGTATAGTTCGAGCGTACGAATTTATTTTGAAAACTGTTATATCGTTGTATGAGACAGTCATATATCTATAATTTATAAATATTGAATATTATAAAGGAAATCTAATAAGTTACAGCATTATAGTCTCTATAATATTTGGACTATTGATAACCATAGTCGAGTAATAATAATCCAAAGAAATAGTCATAAATAATTTTGAGAAAAAATTAGGGGTTTTAGTCCAAGTTATATATAATCATACGTGATCGTGCACTCGTGTCTAAAAATTACATTCTATAAACTATTAAACACTTAATGGATACAAACACGTCTTTCTCACCCTTATTTGTGCCTCAGTATCAGGAAGCTGGATCTTAGTTTTACGAGACTCGTTGTTTTTCAATTTGGAAAGCGAGCGTAAAGGCGTACCCGAGAAGCGACGAGAGTTCTCGGTCGACTCGACTACTGATGAGGACTTCCGGTACGGACATCTAAAAGTAAAATAACCGGAAGTCGCTGGGATCTGACACGAGGCGAAGACTTGTGACTCGATTTCGAAACAGCGTCAGGTTTATTGAGGGTGCTTTATCCAAGATCTGTTTTGGAAAACACGAAAAATCCTATAGATACCGAGTATCCAGTTGTCATCCAGAAGAAAAAAATGTTCGACCACTTTCCCATCCTTTGGCTTCTCGGCTCGTATTCTCTCTGTCCTCTTACTCCAACTTACTTCACCTCTCCCGAGTTCTTTCTCCCGCTCTTCTTTTCTTCTTTATGCTCTCTCCTACATAACTCTTCTCGTCTTTCCTCTCGCCGATCTCTTCTCCACTATTTTCGTCACTGCCGCCTGCGGACCACATTATAAAACGAGTCGTTAACTTTTATACATAAACCAACGGTACGCGTCGCTGCCATGAAAATGTATGAACACGCTTATCTATACCTGTCATTGACGACTTACTTATTTAACCAATTCAAAATTGCACTGCTTTCTTAGATATTGGTTTTACACCCGTTAGACTGTTTATTATGACCTGTTATAAATTGTACAAAATATTTGTAATTGCTGGACTGATTTTTACATAGACAGAAGTTGCTTCGACTCCAGCTAATAAAAATATGTTGCTTTAATTACTGTAACTCGTTAGTTACGATACGAGCCAAGCGTAATCAAATGATAAAATTGCTTTATACATAACCGGTGCTGTTGAGAAAATCAGTTGAGCGTGTATTACACCACTTGATTTCACTTAGTGAAATTGCATTTAAATTGAAAAATATTCTTAGCATTTTTTCATTCGCTCCTTCGACCCAACACTCACCATGCTCTCTATCCTGGACCATTTCAATCGTGGCGTCACATCCAGCCAATCCAGCTATACGCGCTATTTCAACTATGTCGTTTCGCGCTACGGCAACGGCTTCGGCCGTTATTACGGCAATTTGTCGCGCAACACCTCGGCAAGTCGTGCGAGTTTATTCCATGGTGGAATTTTGCTAATGCGAGTCATCTCAGCGAATGAACGTTATGCGAAATGTACTGAATGTATGATCATAAATGCACATAAATACGTGTCTATATATATATATATATA
The DNA here is from genome assembly GCA_030142225.1 of Pachycephus smyrnensis. Classification (NCBI taxonomy): domain Eukaryota; kingdom Metazoa; phylum Arthropoda; class Insecta; order Hymenoptera; family Cephidae; genus Pachycephus; species Pachycephus smyrnensis. The sequence continues at coordinate 421,374 of JARQST010000464.1, read as the reverse complement.
TATATATTTATATCCAAAGCATAAACGTAAGTACCTATTTACAAAGGTAGACCAGCGTCCATGAGGATGCTTGAATTTATAAAAGTATAAATGAACATACTTATATCCTTAGTAGGGAAAAGTACTGAAGTATGTACGAATGCATGTACGGCTATGTACAGCTATGTATCTGGACGTACACATATATATATATATATATATATATATAAATGCACGAAGGAACAAGGGACGCAAAAAGTCTCATCTCTATTTCCGTACTGTTTGATCCCGTCTTGCTAGGGACCTCAAGAGAGAAGTAAAGAGCAGAGAAGCGAAGTGAAGAGACGCGAAGAACTAGCGTCTTCTATCGGGCGTGAGAGTTGAGTATCGAGTTCGCGTGGAACACTCTTTCAAAATGGCTACCGGCCAGGAACACGAGAGAGAGTCCAGAGACGGCTGGGCTACATACCTCCAAGAATAATCGCGACGGAAATACGCCTTCCCGGCACGATCCAGCGAGCCACTGGGGTACGTGTCCAATGGAGGGACTTCTTCTTGAATTTTAAGAAAATTATCCTTTGAAACCGGTAGTCATTTAACATTGACGAAGAAGCGTGGATTTCGGGACTGAACTTTGTCTTGGCTGTCGAGGTAGTAGCTCTTGTCGATGCGCAGAACATACGTGATTATGTTTAATGCTTCAGGGAGATTTGACCCTGAGGAATATGCCAAACGCATTCTAATTTGCCAAAGACACACATTGAATTTTGAATGAGGTTCCTAGGATCGTTAAGCAATTTTAAGGTGGCAGTGACACATGGATGTTATTCGTTACGGGTTTGTTTGTGAATTTTGCGAAAACTTGTTATAAAATCTAGTCGTACCATGGTTCTGAGGTCGTAGGCCAATAATCGTAGGGCTAGGTCGAGTCTGACCATTGATCCTTGTCGTGGTCGAGGATTTTCCGCTCGTGAGCCACGACCGTGGTGAACATACGAAATATCTTATAGCTCACAAGAAGACACTCAATGAATATTGAATGAGGTCGGAATGTACATTGTACATGACTCTCTGGTGTTTACCAATCGTTATTCTGTCGTGGCACAGGAAATTGTGACATCTAGGATAGTGACGCATGATTTCTCTCAATAAATGGATAACACTTTGTTCCGACGATTAAGAGAATTTTTGGAATGATTTCATTTTTCAGATACCATTGGTCGCTCTGGGTGCTGAGGCTGAAGCCAGGGAGAATGCGACCTGGCGTCTTCTGGAATTCTGCTCCATTGAATTGGTGAGTTATGATCAATGCGCATTTCATAAGAATCATTCAGTATTTAAAGATTTGGATCGGAAATGCTTTGACAATAATTTCTCGCGATAGATATAGAATACGTAACGGGAAACTATTTTTCACGTCTTTTCATCGTGTTCCGCCCTTTTGAAATACAAAAAAAAAAGATGAAAATGGCGGTCGACTTGTGGTTGGAAAGTATAATGCGAACAGTATCGTATTTCCAATCCTTTGTTGTTACCCTCTCTATTTTGGTATTAATGCTTGGACTTATTTCAGACGAACTTTTGGAACTGCGTTAATTCCACGCTCAAAGGTAAATGGAGTTGCTGAGCGACCATGCAATTTTCACAAGTGTGACAACTATTCATATGTCGTTTCACACTCTAAACGGTTGTGTTACAGAAGCGGAGGAGAATGAAGATTGGGCGGGAAGAGGTTGCTGTCACTTGGCACAGAATCCAATCTGCAGATCTACTTGTGCCTTGTCAGGCTCCAGGAGTGAGCTCGAGGACGTTTGCCGTGCTAGTGATGAACTTGAATTTTCGTCTTGCTTAGAAAGACGCGAGGATGGTGAGACTTGCTGCAGTGGAATTGCCAATTCTACTTGTAGATCCATATGCAAGGATATTTTTCAAAAACCTGGAAAACAGTCGACTCTTAAGCTTTACAGCAGTAAAGGCTGTTTTCATCAAATACCTAAATGTTTAAGAGCCGCTGCCGAAGTGAAGAACACTGACGATCCAAAGCAATGTAAGTAGTATTTATATATTGAATTAATATGTTCTTAATTGACCAGTCTGCATTGATTAATGTTAAGCGATGCATGCGTATGACGCATCTTATTAAAATTTCATCGTACCTAATTATTATAATTAAAATGAGCCAGTCCTTTATTAATAATTAATTCATTAAAAACTTATGCCTATTTTAATATTATTTGATAAAAAGTAAAACTTTAAAAATTCAAAACTTTATATTTAAGTTAGGTACCTTTCTTGTGGTACATAAGCTTACTCTTTGTTATTATTAATTATTGCATCCGTGTGTTTCCTTCATTGAAGATTTACATTGCTGTGAAGAAGCAACGAGTCCAGCGTGTTTGGATACTTGTCGCAAGACGTTACATACGGCAACAACGGATCGTGACATCTTGGATGCTTTGACGGAGAAGTGTAGTCCAATTCTACCGCATTCACCAATGTGGAGTTGTTTTCTAAAGTCAACACCAGCGAAACCAGCTCGTCTGCCTTTGGATTTGGGTAAACTGTCCTGCTGTTCAAGAGCAACAAGACCAGCTTGTCAAAATCTCTGCTGGCGAGCATTTCAGGCTGATTGGGAACAAGCTTGGCTCCAGTTGGACGAAGAGTGTGTATCTTCACCACTGGAAACTGAACTACGACGGTGTCTGGAAGATGCTGACGAGGCCTGCGAAATGGGATGTTCTGGACTATCTTATTGTGTTCAGTATAATGACAGACCAACAGCTCTATTCAGGTAAAATATGTTAGAATAAAATAATCGTATGCTTCTACAATTTTCAAAATTAATTCCTAATGCCTGACGTTAGCAAAGAATATTTTCTTGTAACGGATAATTTCTAACATTTGATGGTTGATAACTTCGTGCGTTGTTAATCCAAAGTGTACTATGAGCCCATATAGCTTTTCCGTGATAAAGCTGATACTGATTTACTTTTGTTCGTTTTACTTACTTAAGTCCTTGAGCGAAATTATATTTCTCTTGTATTGCCTCCTTGCAGAACCTGCTCAGCGACAGCGGATGAGGCAGCCCAATGGGAAGCGAATCATTGGTCCCGTGGTGGAATAATCCCAGGTCTTGGTGTACCGGTAAGGGCGGCACCATCATGTCCAGCAGAGACACTTCGTGCAGCTGCGTGCCTCCTGCAGTTGCGCCCTTGCGAGTCCCGAGCACATGAGACGCGTTTATGCCGCGAGGATTGCCTGCAATTAATGACTAGTTGCGTCGACTGGTCAGCGATTAAGGGGCCCCACACGGCAACGACACTATGCTCTAAGTTATCGGTACCTAGGCAAGATATGCCATGCGTGCCGTTTCCAGTATTTTCGACATTTTCTACGGACACCCTTCCTGAGGAACCTGCTTTGCGCCCAGAAGAAGATATAACGACTCCTTGTAGATCCAATCCATGTCGCAAGGACCAAGTGTGTGTATTACAATCGAGCAATCCACAACATATGAAGTGTCTTCCTGGTTGTATGCTTGGAGCAATGTCCCAGCAAGTGGTACCCGTAGGTACCTGGGTACAAATCCCAAGAGTAGATCAGCAGGGTTGTTTAAGAATTTGTCAGTGCACCTCGCGGGGGTTGGAAAAGTGTCGTATGTTGAACTGTTTCGCCTTGAACTCCTGTTGGGTTCAGGACCGTTTTGTGGCTCACCGAGCAAATTTCTATCTGGAGTGTAATCTCTGTCATTGCTTCGAGGGCGAAGTGACCTGTTCTCGTAGAAGTTGCGGGGAGCTCAGAATACCTACACTGCCTTGTGATTGTCCAGCTCATTATGTTCCTGTCTGTAGTCGTCTTGGAGTGACGTTCGCATCAGCGTGTCTAGCTAAGTGTTCAGGACTCTCAGCTACAGAAATGGAATTTGGAAGCTGTTCATCCAGAGATCCTTGTGCTTCCAATCCTTGCGACAGTACTGAGAAATGCGTGAGAAAAGCTCGAGTATGCTTGTCGCCAATTCACAAGCCTTGTAGGCAATATGAGTGCGTGCCCCTGGACTGTGACCTTAAGAAGGATGAACCAGTGTGCGATAAGGATAACAGACAGCATCAGAATACCTGTGCAATGGTCCGCGTAGGTGCTAGTCTGGGTTATAGAGGACCTTGTCTAAAAGATTGTAGTCTCCGTGGTCCCGTTTGCGGTATCAACGGGGAAGTGTACAGCAGTGAGTGTGCCGCCTGGGCTGAAAGGACAGTAGTAGATTATCCAGGTCCTTGCATAGCTGTAGGATTGATCGGCGATAAGGCCAAACCACGTTGTGGAGAAGCAGTTCAGTGCCCACCTCTGGTACAGCCGTATTGCATTGGCGTGACTCCTCCAGGTGCTTGTTGTCCCGTTTGCGGCGGTGCAGCGAGGCTATTTTACTCCAGGAAACAGGTATCCTTTTATATCCTTTTAAGGATAACACCTACTCTTCGACCTCGCGATTATTTACACTATAACACCCGAGGCGTGCGACTGGTTTTGCCGGGTGCCATTTCGATATTAATATCAGCTAATCGCAATTGCAATCTCAAATCCTTTTTCTTTTTTTAGTTGGACCGGATTTTCTATATGATGGAGGAAGAATCAGATAAGGATGCCGTCACGTTGGAAACTCTATTGGTCGCGCTAGGCCGCCAGGTCCAAGTCGCGCAGTGCGCTTTGCGAGGAATGGTCACGCCGGAGGGTGATGTGTTCGTGGTGAATCAACCGTTACCGAAGAGGCCTTCAGCACTTCAGATGCAGGCGTGCGTCCAGGAAATGGAGAAGCTGGTCACGAGAATCCAGGAGAGGAGTCCTAGAATCGTGGCCGAAGTTCCTTTGGGATCTTTGACCAGAGCGGAAACCATTCATGGTCATATTTCAAGTTCAGCCACGACTCCTGTACTGTTTAATCTGGTAATCATGGTGCCGCTTCTAATTCTAAATATTTCTGTATGAACAATACGCCGCTGAATGAACATTTAAAATTCACCTGTTGCGGGAGCAAAAAACTGTATTAAATCTAACGTCGGTACCATTTGGTGTACCAGCCAAATAGTACCATGTTCAAGTCTGTGATTCATCTAGTGTCTACGTAGCATACATTACTAGTAAAATATGATAGATGATAGTACGATTCATCATTTGATATTGCCAAAGACAAGCGTGGAAGATGAAATAAATCGCAAGCGCGTCTGTACAAATAATAATAATAATAAAAATAAACAAGCACGGTTTTGGACGTGGCAATCGCTCAATACGACTGTCAAACCGGGCAGCTCATTGTAAATTGTACATAGACAAAGTCCAATGCATGTAAGTTACCAGTTCAAGTCTATACCAAATAGAGAAGGTAATAGTGTCTTGTGAGGTGTGAATATGAGCAAAAGATATGAATGAAAGATAAAGAATAAACTCTTTGTTAGCCTTAAGGATACTCCTTTGTTATTATTGTTAAATATCAACTCTTTGTATCGTATCGTATGTATAATAAAATGTCTATGATGTTTACCAGGTGCGCACGAATCGCTAATGAATTTTGGTCGTAGTCCGCAATTAATTGAATTTCTCAAAATTCGTTTTAAAGAACCTTGTAACGGCCGCGAGATGCCGTATGAGTACCGGATGCCTGAAGTTTTATCAATTCTTCCTTGATGAGTCTGGACACTTCGGCCTTGGCCTTGCTCACTGCCAACTCGCTTGTCGACTCGATAGCCAAGTAAAGTTTACGTTCTCCTTCTGGAGGCGTTTTTCCTGTTGCGATGTACGTTCCACGAACTGTTAGACCAGCTTCGGAATACTCGGAAATCTGTGCCAGAGCTTCCTTACTGGTTACCCTCCACCTGGCCTGCTGAGGGAAATCGTTGATCTCCAGTTCTTCTTCGTACTTGCGGAAAGTTTGTTCACCCGGTTCTCCCTCGCCCTCGACAAGATCTTCTTCTCTTGGTTGATAGTTCAGTTTGGTATTAAGTTTTGCAGCCAGCTGTTCGGCAACGGTCTTGGCCTAAAAAGTAATGATAAATTGTGGTCTGTACCTGAAAAAGCCTATAATTACAAGTAACTATCTGGTGTCTTACGGTTATGAGATTTGTTGGTCCGGCACCCTTGAGGATGGCCTCTGCAGCCTGTTGCGTAGCACCCTTAGCCTCGGCTCCAAGATTCTTCGCGATGTTGATCTTCGATGCTAACTTTCTAGCCAATTCCAGTTTGTCAGTTGCACTAGGCACCGGCTGACCTGGCACGGATAAGTTCGCAGCGGATGGCCTGGCGATTTCTCGAACTGTACGCTTAGGCGCCAGCATGCTCTCAATTTGCTGGTCAATGTCGTTCTCAATATCCTCGTCATCAGAATCCTGAAGACCTAGTGCAGCTTTCTGGAACTTCTTCTTTTCATTAGCCAAAGCTGCTTCGGATTCATCGAACTTGAATCCTTTTCCGCTAAATCCGCCACCTGTGTGAACTTTTTTGCCATCAGCTGCTTGTCGAGCTTTGTAACCTTCCCAAAGTTGACGTAGTGCATCCGGAATTGGTACCGACGCTAATTCGTGAGCACGAAGAATATCACCGGCATATCGTTCTTGTTCGGGTGTGATGAACGTGTAAGCATATCCTTTATTCCCAGCACGCCCTGTTCTTCCACATCTGTGTACGTAATCCTCGTAGTGATTGGGACAATCGTAATTGATGACTAGCACAAGATGCTTAACGTCTAGACCTCTCGCAGCTACCGAAGTGGCTACGAGTAATTTCGTTCTACCAGCTTTAAAGTCAATAATTGTCGAGTCTCTGTCGCACTGATCTATACCGCCGTGTAGAGACATGCAGGAATAGGATGCCTTCATCAGGTCCTTCAACAAGGTATCAGCGTTTTCTTGCTTGTCCACGAATATTATTACGGAGCCTTTATCTTGGTAGTGTCCTAAGATCTCTAATAGCTTGTAAAACTTTTGATCCTCCTCGAGTACCACTACGTGTTGCTCTACATCCTTGCAAACGACTGAACGCCCACCCACTTGAACTTCTACTGGTCGTGTGAGAATTCTTCTTGCCAGGGCTTCCATCTGTCTTGGAAATGTTGCACTGAATAGGACAGTTTGTCTATCTGGTCGTACATTTTCCATAATTCTCATAACTTGTGGTTCAAAACCCATGTCGAACATTCTATCAGCTTCGTCGAGGACAACGTACGTGACTCTTCTTAAGTTTGTCACTCTTCCACTATTGGCTGCTAGCATGTCAATCATTCGACCCGGTGTACAAACGATGATCTCGGCGCCTCTCTTTAATTCTGCGATTTGCTCAGATATACCAGTGCCACCATATACGCATACGTGTGATAATCCTAAAGATTTTGTAAACTTTTTTGAGTCCCGTCCAATTTGCATGCAAAGTTCACGGGTGGGAGTCATTATAAGGGCTATAGGTCCATCTCCGTCGGCTAGTGGTGGCTGATCCAGGATATGTCTGAACATGGGCAACAGAAACGCTAATGTCTTTCCACTTCCTGTTTTAGCGATACCTATTAAATCGCGACCAGACATTATGGCCGGAATTGCTTGACACTGAATTGGCGTGGGTTTGTCGTAACCGAGTTTCTTTAAAACTTCAAGTTCCTTTTTTGTGACTCCACACTGAGCCCATGATTTGATAGGCTTAGGACAACCTTTTCCCTTAACTCGAATGCCTTCAAGTTCTTCTTTGTAAGCATCGACCTCTTCAGAAGACATCCTCGCTGTTAAAGAAAGTATCAAGTTATAGAGGAATAGTTTTTTCTATTATTTAGATACTCTTATATAATAAACAGGTAAAGATGGCGTACCGATTTCAGGTACTTCCACGTAGAAAGACTTGCGGAATGGCTGATACTCAGTCGAGGCATGATCAACCTTAGCTAATTCGCGTTTTTGCTTGTTTGCTATTCCTGCTGCGGTCTCGTGAAGATTTTCGCCTTCCTCTTCACTGGAGTATTCCAGACCATCTTGGTTCTGTTCAATCAATTCTCCCTTTTGTTTTTGAATCTTTTTCTTGGCTACACCTGTTACAATGACCACACCACCACTCTGTGGTGCCCCAAGACCTGCACCATTATTTGATGCTTTTGGACCCTTGTTGTCTACTTTGTTAACCTTGCGGACTTCTTCCTGAACCTAAACACAAATTAGTTATTACTCGCACCACTTTGAGGATAATAAAGAGATTGGTTAAACTGGCTAGGTTACATTATGTTAAACACTTACTTCTGCCATGAATGCATCAAGAGGATCAACTTCCTCTTCTTCTTCCTTTACTTCTTCTTTCACTTCTTCAATTTCCTCTTTGATCACTCCTTCTTCTTCTTTAACATCCTTATTGCTGTTCTGAACAACGGGCGTTTCTTCATCACTATCATCCTCCAGTGACCATTTCTTCATAGGAAGTTGAAGATTCGCTAGGATTGACACTTTGCCATCCTTTTTTGTTGCTTCAAGCTCCTTTTTCTTTCTTTCAGCTCGCCATCTCTCAATTCTCTCCCTTCGTTTTTGCATTTCTAGTTCCAGCCTTTTCTGTTCCTCTTCCTGTAAATTTTTTTCTTCAGTTTCTATTACTAACTCCTTATTGTACTAGTGCAGTTAACCAAATAGAAATATTACCTTATCGAGTTTGGTGTGATCAAAGGGCAACTCTTCAGTTTCACCCTTTTCTTTATCCTTACGATCCCGTGATCGTGATCTGTTTGAACGCTCCTTGCCAGAGCGGGAGGACTTTGATCCTGTAAGACGCTTTTCTTTACTGTCTCCACTAGTACACCGAGAACAATCAATATCAATCAATTATTCCATTGTAGGTAAATAGAAGGTTCATCGACAGAGATATTGAACACTCTCTGTTGTGAGGAAATACATTCAGACAAGTAAAAATCTTATGAATTGTATTAAAAATATAGTAACGCTTATTCTGCTGCAAATAGAATAAAGATATTCAGAAGAAGTAACTGAATAATAAATTATATTTTCATCCTGGAAAGAAATGAAACTTTTAAAGAACGTCAAACATACAAAATCAAATTTCATTACAATCATAGACTAAATTTTTTGGCTCCTCGTAGACCTCTTTTCGAATATATTTCAAATAGAATATTCACTATAAAATTTATAAATGTTACTACAAATCGAATTAATGATAAAACAGATTCCAAAAGATATTTATGTACTCGTACATAACATAATCTTAACAAACTGAACTCTATTGACAAACAGATATATACATTAGTATTGCCCAGTATGAACTGTACTAAAATGTTTCAACACCATATTTTTGTTTACAAAATGACACACAAGACGATAACCTTAGTTGGTAAATCGAGCAAATGCTACGCCTTTAAAAAGTTGCATACCGTTTCCTGTCACGCTCCCTTTCTCTATCGAATCTTTCTCTTCGTTCTCCACGATCCCTATCCCGTTCTCTGGAGCGACTACGTCTTTCCCTGTGTCTTCCCTTATCCCTATCCCGTTCACGTTCCCTGCTGCGAGATCGTCTCCGTTTTTTCTCAGGAGTGGCAGAACGAGACCTGGACCTAGATCTTGAGCGCCTCCTATAATGCCTATCCCTGTAAAGGTAATTAAATAAAATTTTTACAATTCAATTATAAAATATTAATAAGCTGCATAAATATTAATTGACACGGCGTTACCACCAACCTAACCTCTACACTTCCATATGCATTATTTACAATTGTACTTACTTGTCACCACTGCGAACCATGGCTGCCGGAATTTATATGTCTCAGGTGCACTCCTCACTTCGTACAGTCATTTAGTTAATTAAGGAGAAAAATACATCAAACGATATACAAATAATATTTATCAGTCGCGTTCCCTTCCGAGAATGCACCACCAAGTTATAATGCACTAGGATGTCTGAGCGTATCGCAGCTATTGACGACGCTACTTACGATGATATTGAAAGATGGCGCTTACGATTTCAGGAAATGTTTATGCAGTTTTATGTATCCATTGAGTTACTCTATATTACCACTGGTTAGTACAGAATCAATTGGATAATCAGTTCACTGCTCGAACAAGAATATTCTGCACGCTGAAGAAAGGAATCATTCGAAAACAAATATTCTCACTCTGCGATAACTATCTTTTTTATATTTTGATTCTGTCCGTTTCTTCCGAAGGAAAAGCTAATAAAAAGATACAATGAATATTAAATAAATTAAAAATTAAATGTATCGTGCACTATGGATCTCAAATATTTGTTCCTCACTACAGTGCATTCAGAATTATGTGCTTTTGAGGGGTCAGCTTTCTATGCCTTTCAGTGTAAGAGTCCCCTAAACTCACGTATCACTTATATGTATGTACATCGCTTATGCGTATTGCTGTAACAAGATTCGTTTATTGATTGTAAAATTCAATGAATTATCATTATTATAATGTATAGTACAATTTTTATCAAGAATTTTATATCCGCAGCGTTCTTGAACAAATCAATTATGGTTCTTATCAATCCTTACTACTTGGTATATTGCAATAATCCTTCACACGTTATAAAAAGTGTCAATTATTTTTCGATCCTTTTCGAATGAGCACTCAGATGGCACCTGCACCCACTTAAAAAATTCGATTAAAACCAATTGAAAATAATGAATTGGAATGAATGAGATTTGTGCATCGAAAATTTCTTATGAAATCCTAAGTATAATCATGTGCCGAAGGGAATAAATAGATATTTTAATACTAGAATTATCTTGCTTATTCTTATAGAAATTTTCCAATTTCGATGAATAGGTATTTCTGCATTAGAAAATTTATATTTTTATTTACTTGTTTTCCAAATAATATTTTTAACATTTTGTTACTGTTTATTCATTCTTTTATTGATGTAATTTAATTTTATGTTAGTTGCCATGATGGAGATAAGTATAACTTATCTTCCGTGATAAACAAAATGATTTGTATTTAACAGTTGATGACCACTGATCATCTGTCATGGCTGTCAAAATAGATTGGTGATTTCTTTTATTCGGATAACCAAATTTTTATATTATTTTTATGTATTAGAACAGCATACGAGAAAAATTTAACCCTGCGCCGCTCGTGGCAAACTCAGAAACTATAGTATACTAAAAATTAATAAGAAATATCCGATGTAAACCGATTTGCTTCATGTTCATGATAAATTCCAATTGCTTTGGATTAAAGGCTGTCCTGCTTAAAAAAAAATGAATTAAAACCGATTGAAAATAGTCGGAAGGAATCAGATTTGTGCATCGGAAATTTCTTATCAAATCTTATTGATATTTACGACTGAAAATGAATGAGATTCCCATTAATTCCAATTAAAAATTTATTGTTTATGAGGTAATTACCAATAAAATCATATTGGACACGATATCCTATTCATCCCGAATAATTTACAATCGGAATACAAATGCCTCCGATTGCCCCGATTGAATCTGATTGTAATTGAATCGGAACTCTGTTGGTTTCTATTGATGTTAATCGGATTTTTTAAGCAGGGAGACTATCATTGCCAAGAATTATAAAACATTTCAAGATCATTGATTAATTGTAATTTTATCGATTTCGCTGATAAGACTTTCATTATTCGCGGAGAAACATGTTTTCTTATCATTGCTATATATAACAAGGAAATCTAAATTATAAGGAATCATTTCTTGATTGACTACAGTTATAAAATGAGGACTCTACGTTTTTTGGTTACTGTGTGTTTCTGTAAGATTTTTTATAATTAAAATTTCTGATTCGTCATATTAACAATTAGTGATGAAATAACGATTACCACAGATTTATAATTAATATTTCAGGCTTATCTAGCGTCACAGCAATTATAGAGAGAATTGTAGGCGGGACTGCTACTACCATAGAAAAAATTCCATTTCAGGTAAAATTAATTGTTAATATACTTAAATACACGAGAACAAATTGCGTTTATTAAACTTCAATTTAACCTTTACGTTTTGAATAATATTAAATTCATCATATCCCTATCGGCTGTAATCTATTGATATAGCATTAAGTATTCACATATATAATAGCAAAGCTTTGTTTCAGCTTTCGTTATTCGTCAATAATGAATTCAAATGTGGAGCAGTTCTTATTGCAACTGATAAAGCCATAACAGCAGCACAATGTGTCCACGGGTAAATATACTGTTATATTGATAGAATACAAATATTGTACAACTTGTTCATATCAGTTTTGAATGAACAACAACTTAAGGTTGAAAAAGAACATACTGTAGATAACACAGTAGATTGATAAATACGAAATTTTTTAATTCTTTGAACAAATTCAAAATTAGAGTATCTGTTCGTCTATCCTATAGCGTTCAATATTATGTAACATATGACGCAACGGTTTTCCAAATTCTCATAATAAATTGTTAACGTTTCATACAAGTAAGATTTTATATAAAAAAATTATATGAGCAATTTTTCACTACATGTTTATTAATTTCAGATTACCATCCTCCGCAGTTGTTACGTTAAGAGGTGGCAGTACATTTCGCACAACTTTAGGCATTCTACGCACCGTCAGTCAAATCACAATACATAATAATTTCAATCAGTACACAAATGATTACGATATAGCCCTTTTGAAATTATCTCAAAAATTCGACTTATCCCAACAAATAGGTCTAGCCACGTTGCCATTTCTGAATGAAATTGTTGCTGTTGGAAAAGTTGCTAGCGTATCAGGATGGGGTATCACTACGGTAAATAACAATTATTGAATTTTGGACTATTGTTTAACGTATACTAAACAATCCATAGTAGCCATTTTCTCTCTGTGGAGGAATCGAAACTAACTAATTACATTAGATGACATTTTTTTTAATCCAGTAGACAATAGATTGGTATACTACTTAATCGTGTATTTTCAAGTAATTATTATTTAAATAATTCATTCTTTTACAGATTGGTGGAACAGAATATTCTGGAATGTTAAAAACTGTTCAGGTTCCAATTATTGCAACAACAGCTTGTGCTGCTGCTCATTTACGACTTAATACTGTGACTGACAGAATGATATGCGCTGGATTTATTACCGGTGGAAATGATTGGTGTAAGGTAAGCCATCGAAGTACAAAAATTACGTGAATGTATTAATTAATAAGTTAATCAGTTGCAAAGGGCGCATTGAGTCTTTAAAATAAAGCCTATGCTAATCCGCCAATAGAATATACATTATTTGAAGTATATACAAGTGCTTGTCTTATTGTAAGATAATCTTTTTTCTTATTTCAACCTTTTTATCTCTTCTATTGCGAAGAGAGTTCAATATATTTTTTGTACTTTTGGCAGGGTGATATGGGTGGTCCTTTAGTGTATGCTGGAAAGGTTATTGGATTAGCGTCTTGGGGTTCCAGTTGTGGTGCTGTTGGTAGTCCTGGTGTATATACAAAAATTGCAGCTCTGAGACAATGGATTTCTACTAACGCCGGAGTATAAATAGTTATGAATTTATTATATAGAAATGTGGCGTCGTTTTGTTTTTTGTTTTTGTTTTAAACATTTATACATATATACAATGCATACTTGTACGCCCGAATAAAGGAATTTCTTAGCATCTCTATTGGAATATTGAACAAAATAAGCAATGCCTTTACCTATCACTTTATTTTATTATTTTTAGTCCATCACTGATACATTTGATTCAATACTGCTATATAAGAGTAGTTTCTGCTAAGTATCTGAAATGAAAATATTTTCAAGCACATTCATTTACAGTACGTTTCATTATTTGGAATTTTTCAAAAATTGTACTTACTATCATAAAATTGTTCAATGATAAATCGCAACTACCACCAGCAATTAGCTTCAAAAGTATTTAAACTCTGAACAGAAATATTTTGAGTGCTGCAGAATTTTAAATTTGCTTCCTGCCAAGAACAATTATGTGCTGCTATTTTTAAACTGTCACGCTACAACAGGGTCGCGTCAAAGTTTTCATAATACAAGTTTATCAAAGATTTTTATCTTAACTATCAGGTCGTGACCGAACCAACAATAAATTAGAAGTTCAAGAAGAACGCAGCATAGATAAAAAACCAAACTTGTAAATTGGGAAATGTTGGTAACGTTCTACAAAAAAATAAATACATATTTATGTTCGTATATTTTTTTTACTAAATTCGGCTTTATTGATATAACTATTTAGTCGAACTGACAGAATTCACTTGAAAACCGGTTAGACAAATAATCACGAGTCTAGTAGCAAATTGTAATAGTATCATTACGCTGAAAGTATCGTCCAAAATATTTATGCATCTGAAATTAAAACACAAGCATTGTAATACTGAGAAAATAGTTAAAGAAAAACATTTTTAAATAAAGTATGTCAAATCATATGATTTATTTTATATATTTATTACGGGTGCCTCTGAAAACTTACCTAATGATTCCTTGATATTGCATAATACAGGAATTCAATTTGACGTTAATGCGGTTTATTTGTTTTTCTTTAAATTTCGAAACAAAAATCAATTTAGCAGAAGAAGTAGAAACCACAGCCATTTCTTTTTCCAGCAATTCCAGTGCTTTTTTCGTATAATTTTCATTCACGATGTGACATAATTACAATTTCCTTTTCAAAATGGCTAAATGAGCGGTAATTAGGATAGCGAGCGTAAAAAATAATGTATCATGTGCCATTATTATAATTGCTTGCCAATAGATACATGTGCTAACGTACACGTAGAAGAACCAATAGTTATTTAAATTGGTCAAATTAAACAGAAGATATTGCCTGGAGCCATAATATTCGAATATTAATAAAACAATTACGACAAAATTCGTCCTAGATGATTTTAATCATAAGATTCATCCTTACCTCTACGGAAGTTCTCCAATTTTTATGGAATTGTCAATGACAGTTACTGAGATACCAGCAATTGTCGCAAATATAATGAACGAGGTAAACATGGTCATGACATTAATGGCAAAGCGGATTGCATTGTTTATAAACTGTTTTTGAAATTGACTTGCGGAAATAAATTGAATTTTGGAAAATGACGCTTTTTTATTTTCAATACTCACCGATGACGCCGGTACAGAGTTGTCGTATTTCTTTTTCGATAACATCAATGATCCTAATGATATCACTTTTTTTAGCTACAAAATTGATCGCTTTAATGATACCGCACATATGAATCAATGACACAAAAAGATTTTCAGTGACCAAAACTGTATCCGTGCGGATATTGATGAAATCGATGATTTCAAGTAAAGTTTAAATGATCATCACAATTCCGAATATCGTAATCATGTATAGTTGATAAAACCAGTAACGTAATCCATTGTCATATGGATTCCATAGGCCTTAAGAAATTTTTTTAATTACTCTTTTAAGGGGCTATACCAGTGTGACACTTTGAAAAAATCGATTTTTTTGCCTTTTTCGACAGTTTATACTTTCGAGAATATCCTGTAAAAATTTCAAGGCCGTATCTCTAATAATCCCCGAAAGGCAGCCTTCTAAAGAGCAACCGCTTGTAGGTATAAAGTCGATAGTTAAATCTTTAAACGCGTTTTTCTTTAAATGACATTTTTCAAATTTGCTCACATTGTAACTCAAAGAGCAATTATCCGGTTGACTTGAAATTTGAACTGAGTACTCTTGAATATATTTACTCTACAATGAACCATGATATTTTTGACTGGATGAAAATTGACGATTTGGCATTGAAAAAAACGACCATTTTATAGGCAAGAAAACAGACTTTTTTTCATAACTACGCCATTTTGTCAGATTTTGATATTTTTCGAAAATAGTGCTTCACGATACAGGAAATACCTTCCAGTTTAACGACATTTTTTCCTTTTTCGGTTTCACCTACTCAATCGGCCGGAATCATGGCAGCAGTGGAGGAACTTTTTTTTGGCGCCTCCGAAGGCAGCGCATAAGTCGCTTGGATCTCAATATTTTTCTATGAAAAAATTATGTAATATAGGTCAAATATAGCCAAATATATTCTTAATTTTCCGAAACATTTAATTGAGTACTTTTCTTCCAAAAAATTCCCGAAAATCGCCCAAATTTTCAGCGTTCATACTGGTATAGCCCCTTAATATCATCAATTTTGAGAAATTCCTTACCGCAAATACCCAATAATCGAAAAATAAATTGCATATAATTTTTATTCAGGTCGTATCGTTCTTCTTCCATGATGTTTATTATGAAGTCCCAGAAGAAATATTTTTTTTAACACTGTACTATAAAATTTTATATTTTTTTTTATATGTCACTTAGTTCTGTTCGTCTCGAGCAGTTTTCTTATACTGAAAGTGAGTTGCGCGAAATATTGCGATACGTATTGATCAATGCATTAAAGATGACATTAAACGGTAGGATATGCAGATTTCTATGTTGCCGGGAAAAATGTCTACCTATTTTCTAATATATATTGAATTACTTGGAAACTACGAAGTAGAAAATTATGGACTGGGTTTATAAAGATAATTCTTTTTTTTATTTAGAATAAAGTTTTTAAGTGGCAGTTATATTCGTGCATATAGATTAGAGATCAGAAAATATTGAAACATACTTATTGTTAGTTTTCGTAGTTCATACGTTATTAATATCTCTGTTAATTCCATGCTTTTTGAAGTTTCGTAAAGAAACTTTTTCTACCGATGGATTTAACGTTATGGATTATTTGAAAGATAATAGACGATATTTAATTGTAAATGGAAAGTTGAATGTTTTATCTGTGTCGTTGAATGAATATGACTGATAATTATTAGATACGATTTTTTCTCTGTATCTAAAAAAAAATATCCCATGAGATTGTTAATACGTGTTCAATTACTATTATACTTTATTACTGCAAATACTTTTGGTTCGTGCAACTCTACATAAGATAAAACTTTTAACAGTAAACTAGATGAAACTTCGTGCATTGTACCTTATTCGCAGTAAAAACATTTTACATTACATTTTTCTTCATTGGTTCATTTGATTAAGCACAGCGATGTACGAGTAGCTTCTGCTGATAATCTGAGAGAAGACAATTTAAATACAAAAAAAAACAATAATTAGAGGAATAACATTTTTCAAGAAAAAAACTTACACTCGTAAAACATGATAATGACAAGTCGGATAATCCACCAGCTGTAAGATTCATTGGTTTTTCTACTTTGGTTAGAAATATTCGCAAAGTTTTGCAAAATTTCGAATTCGCTTCTATCCAGTTACAATTAAATGCCGATAATTTTAAATTGGAGCTCTAATAATATATGGTATCACAGTAACTTTTATTAACCGTGAGATTAAAATATATTAAGGTAGTGGGCTCAGTCGTCGACACTGTATCAGTTGTGAACAGTATATGAGAAATCATATTCTCGTCTCTCTTGCACACATTATACGCCCGTAACGGTGTCCACGACTGGTACATTGTCGACAACCTGGGCCCACTACCTGATATGTTATTTATCTATTAAAATTTTTCTTACTCACTTGGATTATCACTTCGTTACCATGCCAGCAATATAATAAAAGTTCCAACAAAACGCAACACAGATAAAAAGCCATTGTCATAAATCGTGGAGTATTAGTTGTGTTCTAAAAGATGATAATCAAATGATTTAATTAATTTATTTCAAACACAAAATATAATCTTACGTACAGCATTGACTTGAAAACCAGTGAGACAAATGATCAACAGGCTCGTCGCAAATTGAAGTAATATCATAACACTGAACATGCTTTCCAAAATCGTTAAGCATCTAAAAAATACGTAATGAATTTCATTGTCATAATTGATTTTCAATTAACATTCAATTAAAATGATATTAATGTGCACTTACCTAAGGAGATTTTGATGTATGGAGATACAAGTGTTTAATTCGACATTCGATCGAATCATTTGACATTCCTTTAATTCGGTTGATGACAAATTCAATTTGTCAATTTCCATATCTTGTAAATTATCGTCACTCATAGTGCAACATATTTCTATTTTTTTCTTCAATACGTTCAGATGCGCGCTGATGAAAATCATGAATGAAATAAAGAGGCAATCATGGGCCATAATTATAATTGCTAACCAATATAAACATAGTCCCACGTAAACGTAACAGATCCAATAATTCATCGAATCAGTTAAATCAATAGGTATGTACTGCCTGAATAACGTAAAATATAAAATTCTTAGATTGTCTTGAATTTTATCAAAAAACTTATATAATCATTCAAAATATTGTTCTTATTACCTGAAAGGTAATTGACCATCCCGCATGGAGCCGTCCAATATAGGTGCAGATAAACTGGAAATTTCTGCAAACGTAATGATAATGGTAAAACACTTTATAGTCGTTTCAACTGTCCAAGTGGCAGACATTATTGATTCCTTTTGTACACGGCCTATAACATATGGTAACAATAAAATTAGATGATCTAATACAAATCAGTGTCATTGGATGATTTTCATAATTATGATACTTAGGATATATTCATTTACCAATGATACCAGAACACGGTTGACGTATCTGACGTTCCATTATATCCACAATGGTGTGAATATTATTCTTTCTCAGATAAAGATTTATTATCTTAATGATTCCGCAGATGTGCGTGAGTGATATACAGAGATTCTCCGTAATTAAATCCAAATTTAAGTTTACTTTGATAAGTTCAAGAATTTCGAAGAAAGTGTAAGTTACCATAATAATGAGAAATACCGAAATTGAATAGAATTCATAAATCCAATAGGGGGATCCTTGAGAATATGGATTCCAAACACCTTAGAAAAATTTCGTGACATTTCAAAATTAATTCATTCATATATTTCTAAATAAAATTCTCACCAAGTAAACTCATTAATTGAAAATTCATTTTCATGTAACGTCGATCTGCGGTGTACACTTCCATAATGCGAATTTTATGATTTTTAACTAATTCACAAGTAGCATTGAAAATACGTGGTTAGCGCTCTTGTGAATTTCTCTCTTCTATCGAAGTTCCTGTCTAATGTACTTTTTGATACTAACGACTTTCGCCCTAGTCGGATAGCGAGTCATCGATTTATTAAATAATGAATATTAGAGATTACAGAAAATATACCTTATATGGTATAGTTAAATTTCTTGGGGCACAGCAAGTACATATCTCATAATGCATATTCGATTACTTTGGAATGACAAAGTAGAAAATTATCTAGGGGACTAACATCTCCCTCGTCGAGAAAGAAGTTATGTCATACATTTTTCGTTTGCAAAGTTGTAGCATAGAAAAATGGTGGATATCGTTAATGTTAAGAATGTGCAATTGATTTCTTTCCCTTAACTCTCCGTTAGGCGTGTGGTCTAGAAATAAAAAATATTATGCAAACTCAGTCTATGTTATGAATATTTGTGTCTAAAAAAACTTTTATTAATGAACCTCAGTATCATCCTAAAATACATTCAATAGTGACTTTCAAAAATAACAGTCGATTATGATCGTAGATGATTGATGAAAACGCAAAAGAGATTCTGACTAAAAATCGTAATATGAGACATTGACAGACTTAATTTATTTTCCAGTGTAATAGTTTGTTTTAACAAATGGCATTTTAGAAACAGTCGCCTTGTACGTTTTTCCGCGTACTTGAACAAGAACACCGCTGCCAGATTGAGCCAAATCAGGCGGTGTGTATCCCATGGCAATTGGTCTACCAAGGGTTGGACTAGGTCCACCGGAAGTAACAACTCCAACTTTTTCTCCCTCAGGTGTCAAAATTGCTGCTCCTTCCCTTGCCGGTGGTCCCTGACCTAACAATAAACCAATTCTCTTCTTTCTCGCGCCCAATTTTATTTGAGATAAAATTTTTTCTGCCCCTGGAAAGTCAGCCTGGGCTCTGCGACGCTTTGCTAATGAACACCAAAATAATTATGTTTAAGATAACGTGATGCTGAATGTTTACTATAACGAACTTTAGAAAATAATTCAAAATTTTTGATACCAACCTACAAGCCACGTGAGGCCAGCTTCTACAGGCGTTGTGTTTTCATCAATATCGTGTCCATAGAGACAAAGACCAGCTTCTAGTCTGTGATGAATAATTAAAGATAGTTAAACCAATTGCCTAATTTATTGAGAAATTATTTTGAAGTTACCTCAGACTATCCCTGGCACCTAGACCGGCTAATTTCACTTCCGGAATTGCCAGTATCCGTTCTGCTATCTCCCGAATATTTTCTGCTGATACTGAAATCTCAAAACCATCTTCTCCTGTGTATCCACAACGGGAAACTCGCACTAGACTGTTCAACAGGCGAGTTTCTATGCTGTTCATGAAGCGGAGTTTACTCAAGTCGATATTCAATAAGGATTGAAGTGCTTTAGCTGCTTCTGGTCCTTGAAGTGCGATGAGTCCTTGTTCCAAAGGATCCAGAAATTCCAAGTGGACCATCTTGTCTTTGGCTTTGAATTCTTCCTGTTAAACAGACATTTTTGGGAATGCTGTAAATTAATGAATATTTTAAAAATCAATAGTATTTCAAACGTTAAACTTAATTTTGTACGGTCAGATGATATTGTAATTACTAATGAAAAATCATTTGCCTAATTTGAATAGTCATATGAATAGTGCTAAAATATTTGTGCAGTTGCCTTCTTGCGTATAAGGCGTAAACATATTTGTACTTTTAATAAAATTGTTATAATACGATAAGAATTATGAAATCACAGTGATATGACGTCACGATACCCTGTAGCATGTATCAGTGAATTATTGGAACAATATGTTGACGCACTATTATGATAACATGACCGTTTCAATGATTATCATTAATAAAGCAGAATGAAAGTTGTATGAAAAAATTTTCGCATCTAACTTGTCTTTGCAACAGAAGCTGAGAATCTTCATCGCGTCTTCCAGCGTTCGACACGACAAAAAATTTATCGTCATCATCTTTGGTAATAATCAGATCGTCTAAAATACCACCATTCCCATTGGTAAAAACAGTAAGAGTCGCGTGACCTCTACCAAGATTGCATAAATCACTAGTGGTAAGTGATTCCAAAAATTCCACAGCATATTTTCCGGAAACACGAGTCTGCAGCATATGCCCGACGTCGAAAAGAGATGCGGATGTCCTAGTATGCTGGTGAGATGCCGCAATAGCATCCTTGTATTGTACAGGCAACAGCCATCCAGCAAAATTAACAATTTTACCTAAAACATAAAAAAATGCAAAAGTCCACCACGGCCAAAACCCAAAATCAAATTCACTCTCAAATTCACTAAATCGATCCTCTTGCCTTGATTATCCACGTGTAAATCATACAAGCACGTTTTCCTGGGTTCCGGTTCCTTTACACTCTCATCTCCATAACCACGTTGACCGATTATAGCTCTGGAATTCCAACAGAAAACACCATCGACCTCCCTGCCGAAAGTGCATAAACTGCACCGACACATTGCACCGTGTCGCGAACCATTAGCAAGACACAACGATCCAATTTCACGCGTAAAAATCGCGGGATTTTCAAATCCATCCGAAACGATTCTAAGTCTGCGAAGTCCGAAACGTAGCATAATTTCACGAAAATAAAAAAAAACAAATTTGCTGTAACAAAACAATTGTTTAACTATAACTAACAATCCAACCGGCGAATCAGAGAAGAACGAGAAACTGTTCTGAATTAAATAACCGAACCATATTCAGTCAGTCAGTAGGGGCATTGCCGATACGTCCCGGTTGGGGTTTCGTCTTTATCGCTATCTCGTGACATCTGAGGTCACGATGCCGGTAATCCAACCGGCTCCGATAACGCGGTCCATCTCCACTGCTTCACGTCCAAGAAATCTTATTTCTCGTTGAACTCGTAAAGGCAATAAATAGCAACGAAAGGCAGGTCGTTATGTGCTATCTGCTTGCCAAATGATTTCAAAATTATTACTCAAAATATTCTCCAGTTTTGCTATCAGAAAAACAGAAATCACTTGAACTTATGCGATCCCATTAAAAAACACACTTCCAAGACGTTGCATATCCAAAAGCAACATTTTAACGATCAATTACATCATGGAGAGAAATAGGTAATAATTAGGGTAATGACAGGATATTAATAATGACCGATAAATAGACTGACCTTCGATTGCTTATTAAATTTTTATTATACCACGTAATAATAATAATAATAATGAATAATAATGATAATAATAATAATCGTAATAATAGTCGTAGTAATAATCAATAATCAATGACAATGTCAATATAGCGTGTTCAAACGGAGAAAACGATAAACGAAAGCGTGTACAATTTCCTTATACAATTTTCTTTTATCGCTCGTACAGGATACGTTTTCATTTTTTTTTCGTATGATTACTATTAATTATTTTTTTCCCACATGATTCATCATCTATTACATGATTTTCTTTTTCTCCTTACTCTTTCTTTTTTTGTTCATTATCATCATCGTCATCATACTCCTCTCGTGTTTACACAATTAATGCAAAATGTGTCCCTACGACGCTCGACAAAAATGTGCTTTTGTCGGTTCTCTCTAGCTCTCGATGCTTTCCATCTTTTATGCCTTTATACCCACTTTCGCATTCATACTTGGTAATCACGGAAACGGGAATCATGGTAGGGGATGTGTAAAAATGGTGGGATGGGGTTGCTGTTTCAAAATTCATTCGCACTCTTTCTCTCTCTCGTTCCTTTCTCTCCCACTCTTTCGTCCAATTTTACGTACTCTCCGCTCATGCGCACTAAGATACATTCTTATCTTGCATTCTTTTTACTTGCACTCTCTCTCTCTCTCTCTCTCTCTCTCTCTCTCTCTCTCTCTCTCTCTCTCTCTCTCTCTCTCTCTCTCTCCCCTCTCTCTCTCTCTCTCTCTCTCCCCCTCCCCCCCTCTCTCTCTCTCACTCAAGCATTCCTTCTTTCTCTACTTTTCTATCACTTCCTCATTCTCTCACTCACCTATTCCATCAATCTCTCCATGCATCTTACTTTCTCACTCTTGTTCCTCCATACGCACAAACTCATTCGCACATCCATTCTCTCATTTCCAGCGGTAACCAAAGGAGATTTTATCATGGTCGGAGGAATCGGAGGTGAGCAATGTATATTTTTTTAATCATGCTCCACGGAATTAACTGCGAGGAAATGGATGGCACGGGTTAATAAATGCAAGGTGGTTGGTAGGACGCGCTGAGGTCGGGCTAGCTACGCGCAATGGTCAAGCTCTCCCTTGAGCCCTTTGAGTTTACAAAAAGGAATCGGCATATTATACTCAAGAGGCGCTAGGGGGTTGACCTTTGACCTTTGACCTTTACGCGATGCAACGTACTGTACTACTGCACTGTCTATGACTGCACGGCGAAATGCGGGCCAAACTCCATTTTTTAAATTTCACAATCGTAACGGTTCGCGATCGATCGCATCCGACGTTATTGAACGGTGTCGTATCGGTACACGATGGATGTTTGACTGTTGTGCATTTTGTATTCTGGTGGGTGGGTATGGGAAACAAAATGAAAATTAACAAGAAAAAAAGACAAATTACTATACCTAGGAGAGAAATAAAATGGAGGAGATCAATATAATGAACGGAGCTTAAAAGAAGGAAACCAAAGTAAAATATGTGAAAAGATCATCGAAAAACGATAGTGGCTTTAAATTCTTGTTTTTCCTATTTTTTATCCCCCTCCCTCTCTTTCACTCTCACACTCTTTCGTTCCTCATTGCCCGAGTCCCGGTAATATGAATAATTGTAACGATAATTTTGACTAAAATGATTTTCTTGTTCTCTCTCTCTCTCTCTCTCTCGTTTTCACTCTCTTTCACTCTTTTTGTCTCTTCTCTTTAGACTCACATTCCTTTTCCTTTATTTTGCCATAATCTCTTTCTTTGCCACTTTCACGCGTACACGCGCACTCTCGTTCACTTTTTGCTACTATCGTACAAATACGGGCATAGGTACAAATAGAAATAACGTTCGGAGCCGCCGCCCCGTAAAAGATTTACAGTATGTATAATTTTTTTGTCCTCTTGCGATACGTATACGAAAAAACGATTAAACAATAAACACCGATATTTATTACGATCGTTCTCATTTACAAATTCAAACGTGGAACGCAAGGTACGTTGCATTACTCATGATCTCTTTCCCTTAAACTCGTATCTTTTTTTGTATGTTTTATCGATTCTTTTATTTTTTTTTCTCATCGCAATCGCGTTCATTTTGGTTTGGCTTGGTTGGCTCTTTATTGGCGGTGGTTAATTCGCTCCTGCGTGAACATACAATGTACAATCATTTCCGGAAATGCGTATCATTCCCGACAATAATTTTGTGCTAATTAATTTTTTTTTCATTCCTCTCGACTTAACTATACATAACCACGTCTCGAATACATCACTTCCCAATATAGATATAATTTCCTTTTATATAATAATAATCATCGTCATCGTTAGTCGTTCGTATTATTTATATATATATATATTTATATATATATTTATATAATTTATAAAATGAAAATAGGTACAATTTTTTCTTGGACGCGCACCCTCTCTCTCTCTCTCATGGTTTTTCACCGATCTCTCGCCGTAAGTTTTTTTTCCTTTTTATTCTCTCTCGCTCTTGCACTCGATCAATCTTGCTCTCTCTCACATTCACTCTCTCTCTCTGTCTCTCTCTCTCTTGCGCGCGCGCTCTCTTTCTCTTATTATTTTTAATCGCTCGCTGCAAAAAACGCACCACAAATTTTGTTTCAATAATGCCCATCGGTTGCGATTCTAGTCCACTTTGTAGTAATTTTAATTTTTCTCGGTATTCCTTAATACTCTGGCTCACGTTAGTTTCTAGGTTTCTTAAATTTTAGGTTGTGCCCTACGCGACTTCCGGTTGCATTTCGACCCCTTCCGTTAACCTCAAAGTTACGACACGAGTCGGTTTATAAGTTAGTCTTAAAATTTCTACGTAAAATGTCGCGACGTGTCGTCTCCACGAATTTATTCGTCCTTACAATATTTACAACCGTTATGCTACCGAGTTAACTTTTGACATATGATTTCGCGACGGAAGTCCATCATGAAGAGTACCACCAGTGTGTGCAACCGGAAGTTCGCTCGAGCATCAAATTTTTATCCTCCTAAATCGTCCTTATCCGCTACACAGTATCCTCTGCTTTAATTTTAGTTTTTCTTTCTGAATATCTCGATTCGTATGCCTAAACATTTCCTAGGGTGTTTTTTTTCCTTAGGGTATTTTAGAGCTACGTTGGTGGCCTATTTACAAAGAAGCGCGTCTCCGGAATGTTAAAATTTCGAATTTCTCGCCACGTAGAGTATTTACCCCTCGTGATCCTTTTCCGTCGTCCATGTACAATTTGCAAAAAGTTCTTTTCTTTTTTTCAAAATCGCACTAATACCAACTATGCGTTCACTACGTTGGAACTCGTCTTCGTAACCGAAAGAGACTGGAACGTTTACGTATATACGTGCGTTTTTCCATTGCGTCAACAGTTTGATTGAAATTCGAAATAGTACGCAGCCGCGCAGCTTTTTGAAAATTTTTATTCTCTCCTTCCGTTTCGCGAACCCAAGTAATTTGCGACAATGCGTACAGTCACTTTTACCATCAAATTGCGCGCATACCTACGCACTTTTATTCGCATCCTCCACGCAGTCAGTTTCTTACAATTTTCATCGCTCCCTCCTAACACTCATGCATTCACTCAGACACACAAACATTCTCTTCTCCCTCTCCCTCTCTCTCTCTCTCTCTCTCTCTCTCTCTCTCTCTCTCTCTCTCTCTCTCTCAGGCTTTCGGATTCTCATTTGCTTTTGGAACCTCGCGTCATGAGGCGCGCTAGCGTTCCCGAAACACGATTGATAAAAATAATTAATCAATAGCAATAATATTAATAGTAAAATGAGTGATGGGATCGAGGTTACGAGAATTATACGAACATATCCATTGTGGTGTCACTGATGATGTATACAAGGCGCGAAATACGAAAAGACAAAACGCGTGGAGTGACGTCACAAGGTGAGAAAACACGATTTCTCGTATTCCCGACCCTTCCAGTAATCAATAGCAGTAACGATAATGTCTAATAAATGCACGTGTCCTAAATTCCGTGTGGCTGTGACAATCGACAGCGTATTTTTCATTTTTAAAGGTTTCTCAAAGCTCACTAACGCGTGCGACCCCGCTTCATTCGGTGGTCATTGATTCGGTATCCATAAATTAAAAAAACATTTTTTCTTGAATGAAGTCAAATTCATCAATACAAAAAATAATCAGGAGATTCATCGTACGAGTGAATTATCTCCTGTTTCGTTTTTTTCTCCTTAAGTTGTCGTTTTTGATTTCTCTCTCGAAACACACGAAACTAGAGATATCACATCGAGCAATGTAACACACGTGAACGTAGACAAAAACTTTTACACGGAAAGTTTACAAATACGTATAAACTAACTAGCGATAGTAGTAGCGGTAGGGTAATAGTTACTGGTTATATTCTAGCAGTTGTAGCGTTGGTAGACGTGGTGTCGCTACCAGTAACATGCGTCCACATGACCTTCTTACTATGCGTTAAAAAATACAAAAAGACAAAAAACGAAACATCCTTTCATCTTACTTTAACATAATTTAATTCATTTAATTAATAATATTAAAAAGTCGTACGGTAATTAGCGCGAATCTAGGAAGTAGTAACTAAAAAACCGTAGTGTGTTCAGAGTCGATGCTGCTCGAGAACGGGAACTACCACTTTAATTCCTAGCTTGCTTCAGCGTGTAACCAATTCTGACTAGCAAACATAATTCGAATTCGTTCACCGATTCGCTCGTTTACGATTATTTATCGTTTCAGACCCTTCAAGCTTGTCATTCACCATTTTTTTGTCTCCTCCTAACCCTCAAAATCTTTTACACATCTTTCTTTCCACGCGTTATGACAATTTCTTCTAAGTAAAAGTTACATCGAACTTTGCGATAATGGTTTGAACCTCGCGGCAGACCGATTCACCGTTGTAAAAATCAGAAGCGAGTCGATGATTGATGCTCGAAGTATCGAAGAGAAGTAATTAGAAAAAAAAACGTTATGAAAGATATACAAAGGAAACAAAAAGTGAACAATTGAAACGAACTAATAACAAGTTAATAAAAGGAACGCAATTTTGGACGCTTCACTAACATCTCCGTGCCCGACGATCGACTACGAGCGACGCTAGTGCCATCTGCATTGGTTTTATAAACTTACAAACAGTGGCGCCATCTCGCTCGTTTTCGGAACATTCAGTCGTGTTTGTTGCTACGCGTATGAGCGGTATGCTCTACGTACATTCCGCTACCACGCTTTTTTTCCGTTAAAAAAGAAAACCTTTAACATTCAACAATCATTAAGAACTACGATATAAAAAGAAGGAGAAACTTAACCTAACAGAAAAAAGTCATCATGTTTCCATTGTTGTTGCATTACGTCACTATCCTTACGTACTTTTTCGCGGTATAGTTGTGCGTGTATATATATATTTTGATATATATATATATAAGAGAATCTTCACAAATCTATTTTCTGTCGCTCGCGAGGCATGTGTGGCGCGCATTAGTCGAGTGAAATTCGCCAAACCTTTTTATATTATCTCTACAAAAATACGCCTTCAATTGCCTTAACTGGTAATCATTGTATATTGTAGTTTACCGCGGTAGTCGAACTGCCAAGCCAATTCGAGGAGGACCGTTCGCGTGCCGTACAACTTTTCGATTTTTTGTTTCGTAATGGAACAAAAAATTACCGATTCTCTCATATACGGACCACGATAGTACGTCTTCGATTGGCCCGAAGTTTGATAAGCGTGGGATGGTAATATTAATAAATGAAGCTCGAATAGGGTCTGTGGGCAGGGGTTGGGGGGTTTTCATTCGCACCGTACATCCATTTGAAAATGTGTCGCTTTACTGTAACGAACAACCGATCGTCGTTAATAAAAAAGAGACGAGTCGATCGATCGTCGCCGATTATAACGAAAAGAGGCTATGTTTTGTTCATCGCGTATTTATATCATAAAGGCGGTCCCGCAAGTTCCTGCTTAAAGTCCATTTGCAATGAATTTTTCCCAGTATTTTTTTTCACACGCCTGTCGTCATTCCTCGCGTTATCTATCCTACACGAACGCCTATCTTGCGCACGCGTATATATGATAAGTACCGATTTTCGCCTGACTTGAGCTTACTCCCTCGGCTTTGTACCGCTTTTGACTAGAATAGAATTTCGAAAATACGACGAAAGTTCACTTTCTAAAACGCTCTCGATTACTCCATCATTTGCTCCTTTTTGACTTCCATTCGCTTTTTCTTTTGCTGAACATTCGATCTCTCTCTCTCTCTTTCTCTCTCTATATCTCTCCCCATGCAAATTTAACGTTCATACTATGACTTTCACGCGTTTAAAGGTTGACGTTGCGCCGGGCTTACGGGACCGTTTAAAATACGCCAGTGTGATTCTGCCCAAAAGGGGACTTTGACGTAACGCAAATTGATACCATTAAAGCTCGCGCTGATTCGCCCGACGATGAAAGATCATTAAGCAGAATTGTGAATCGGCAAAACATTGTTAACTGGCAAGTCGTACCGAGATGTTTTATTCAATTCCGTTTGTTATTATTTCTATCAGATTATTCAGTTTTCATGAATCTGTTTATCTTCGTATGCTATCGTGACCGAACATTCAAGATTTTTGTCCGTCGTCGTGGCGGACAAGCGCATTTTCAAAAATTAGTAATAATCATCTGCGCCGTTAACCTGGTAACTAACTGCACGTAAAAAGTCTGAGAAGGTTTACGAAACTTAACGTTTGAAGTGTCGAAAGCGCGCGCAGGTACGCCCCGTTGCCGACTACGACTGCGCCTTTAATGGGTGACGCCTACTTTTTTTTGGTTAAACGCGAGACCAACTCCATCCCACCATTCATAGACGCTAATAACTTCGAGCCAAAATATTTAGGTTCTATGGAACATTGTCGCTTAGTTTCTCATACTGCGGAAGACTGTAGAAAATCTTTGATTTTGGAAGGCAAAACGATTTTTCTTTTTTTCAGCTATCTATTCCTTACAAAGTAAATAGAATTTTGAGTTCAGACACATTTACAGAATCGAAATAAATATCCCTCATATTTTCCATATTCTTAAAAACTGAAATTTTGCTTTTGACAATTTTAACTTTTCTAAATCGATTCTCAATGCACGAATCCGACGCGTACCTGCGACGTACTGTGACGTAACGAAATCGCGAACGAACTAGAACAACGCGTATGTAAAACTGGGAATTTCATTGATGGGGTTTACCATGGGGAGTTGTGTGTTTGGTAATCGTGGGGATACTGAGAGTGGCTTTAAGGGTGGTTGTATTGTGGTAAAGCAACGCCATAAGTGAAGAAACTCAAGGCTGCATTTGAAACACTTGAATAAATAAAATTACGAGTGTGACCACGGGTCGCGCGTCGCGTCGCATTCCGTCGCTAATAATTCGCATTCTTATCATTGATCGCCTACGGGGATTAATTGGCTCTCGTACGATTGTCAGTCCACTGTGATCTTCTATCAATCATAAATTTCTTTAAAATTATTATCGCGACGCGACACATGTCACGTGATCACGTACCCTCCGATTCGCGTCCGAGTCGTGTCCTAAAAATCCGTAGTGAATGCCTCCGCGATTGAATATTGCTCTTACTCGAATACGGTACAATATATGTGTGTGTTAATTACGTTAATTAAGTCAACTTGACAATGGATACAGTTAATTAATATCGTTTAAATACGGCTGCACTGTTATCATCGTTTCTCTATCGAATATACAACGTATGTTGGCTAAACTACAGACACTTAGCACATTTATTATCATATTGACTCGTAACGCGCATGCGCGACGCGGCACAGCGCGGATTTGAATTTTTCCTTGGAATAATTTTTTATTGTATTTTCGCATTAAAGAAATTTTTCACGATTTTTCATAACTTTCAAACAATGACTCACGGCTTGCTTTCGTGAACGTGAAACTTAGCAGCTGCTAAGTGCAATTTTGTTGAATTAATTTTATTGTTTTATTCAAGATCAACTTAATGATAAATATAGACGAATCGAATCCACAATTCCGGTGCATTACAAACCGCGTGCGCTTTCGCGCCAAATACGAGCAGACACTGAAAAGACGACGGTGCGTTTCCATTATACTTACGTATTAACTGTTTACTGTGGTTACTGTTTACTGTTTCTACTAGCTCTAGTAATTGCATGATATACGGAGAATTGTTCTGTCACTGTAACGGAAAACCCTGACGAAGGCACCCACTATGCGGATATACATTATTTTGACATATGGCAATAAATATGGCGGCGATTGTCGCGCGTGATTTTTGTTAATTTTCAAATTTTTGTCGCGTCTTGCGATACATGTCAAGCTACTAGGCATTGTGTGGTTTTACTTGGTGTAAAGAATTTTTGTAACGTAATCGATTGGTCAATGCTTATAATTCGAATATCTACAACCAATAAGCGTTGGTTGGCTGAAAAAGGTCGCGCAATACGAATCGCCTTTATATGAATACGGACTCGGTTCAGACCCTCGGACTCGCATGCGGAGAATAACACTTCTTCGGGGTAAGTGAAGAAACAGATTCCTGTTGTAAATAAAAACGAGACTTTCGGAGAATATTCTGAAAAAGTATTTGTCGCCGGCGGCCGTTTCGCGGTTGCTAAATCGCGAAAAACGGCGGCAAGCGACGCGGTGGGTCTTGCGTCGATACGATTTTCCTTTGTTCCTTTTTTCTTATGGTTCAATTACTTTTATCCATTTTCTTCATCACTCTTATGATATTTTTCTCCAAATTTTTCTATTTTCCAAGGAGTTTGTGTTTTCGTGTATCTGATCTTTTTGTGTTCGCCAACTTCAAAAATCATTACAGATGTTCGTCTATGATTTTTCTTCGCCGCTACATTTTTTTGCCTTTTGATTTTCTGGCTTTTGCAATTTTTCATTCTCCATCGCGTCTCGTGCGCAATTGGCGAAACCGTTTGGCGAAAACTCGCAGACCCACCGTCTTATAACTATGACTTCTCGTTATATAGTGGACATTTAAACAACTTATTCCGGTTTGTAAATACGGAGGCTCGGGTCGCAGTCGCCGCGTGAAAACGCGACTTCTTGCCGAGGCGCTCGCACTGCTAGACTGTCGGTTTTCATTGTTCATTATGCTGCGCATTACAATATATGTTCATTGTAGATTATTTCATTAAAAAATTAAAACCCGATAGAAAACAAAGGTTGTTTTTGCATGTAAAATCGTTCGAACAACGGCTCTGTTATGCCGTCGCGTTTTATATCCTGTAGGCAGGCAATTCGCGTTAAAGTACGTTTTTCATCAGTGCATCTATCGTCAGCTGTCGCTCTTTATTACCATATCGTTTCTGCATCTTCCATTTCTCTCCCGTCAATCTCCATTCACTTTCGTTTCTTTTTTTTTGATTACCAATTATCATTACTGACGCGAAGCACTCGTACCACGGCACCTGCCAATAGGGTTCTTTTCGTCAATTCCGGGATTTCTTTATTGGGCATAGTTCGAGATTAATGAACTATTTATCGGTTCTGTATTCAAAAAATGTACGAAAGGCCGCGATAACCTAATGGTCTTATGTATTTCTTCGTTTTTCAATTTTTCCTTTTTTACTCTTTTTTTCGATTATTTATTGAATTTCTGTTCCTCATCGATGCGGTCGATTGACAGATTATTTTCCTTCAAATTTAACTTTTTCATCTTTTGAATTTCGCGGGCAAACTTCCAAATCTTTTATCGTATAGTGATCGAATTGTTAATCAAATTTTGTGATTGGACAAAGTTTTTTGGGCAATTTACAAAATCAATTGGCTTTACATATCCGTAGCGTGTGTACAAATGTGTATCATTGTAAGTGTAACGGGTGTGTACTAAAGTACGTGTGAGGAGTCTGTATCGAAGTATCAACACTTTCTCCCCGTGTATGAGAATGTATGCATGGGGCGCGCGGGGTTGCACGTCCCCTTGAGAACCAGGGCTTTTTTTCTCTTGCGTGTATTTATGGGCATCGTTTAAATCCTCGGTTGTGTGTGTTTTCTGTATTATCTGTATAATATTGTTGCTTGGCATTATATCAATTATCATTTCAACGGTTTACGTTAATCAAGGTCGAGTCGTATTTGTGAGTGTGTATGCGCTGGGAGTATGCACCAGCGCATCCGGGCTATGGCATTTTTTTAGTTATAAACATTTAGCAATTTACATGAAGAGATTAAAATTATGGGTAGGGCCGATATTGCAGCATTGCGATGCGATCACGATCAAATCATTATAATTAAAGGATATGAACGTCCCTTGTCATTCATTCGTTTCTGGGACCAGGAAGTGATACGGTCACATCCGGTGGCGGACGTTTCGTGTCGACCGTTATCTTGCGTCACTTCCTTGGTACCCATTTTCTCTTTCTATCGTTTGTTTTTCTCCCTTCTCCATCTCTCTCCTTTCACGTACTTTCGCACAGTTTTCTTGTCACGTGTCTCGCGCTTATTCGCGTGCTACGCCATCGGGCCCCCTTACGAGTTACGGGCATATGTAAATCAATATATTTGTAAATTTTTTTGTGATTTTTTTATACGACCGCCACCGCACTCGCGCGCGCGGCGTGACGCTGTCGGCCGCCATTCATTTTTTTTCTTTTCTTCGATTACAGAACATACACTACGAGCTATTGTATTTGCGTTTAGTTTAAATATTGTACACGTTCCCGAAACAGACTGACGATCATTCGGGTATTTCCGGAAATGTTCGGTCGATCGATTATCACGGGACGCAATGGACCCGGGATAATCGTTTAACAGGCACTTTGGTAATCACTCAAAGTATCGGCCTGTCTGTTCGGTTCAAAATGTTGTCTGTTGACTGTTTCAATGGCTGTCACGAAGGAGTTTGACGCGTCTTCTTTCGATTGTTGCACATTTAATCATTCTTTTAATCATATCATTTTTTTTAATTCGAGTTTCCTTTTAGGGACCGAGAAAACCGAGGATCCAAAAATGGCGAAAAACTCAACGTGGCTCCGTTAATATCATCACTCGATAAGACAAATCTCACGCTACCTAGGATCGCGAAATTTCACATCGAAAAACTTTCTTTATCAAATTGACCTTTAACTCCCTCCCTCTCTCTCTCTCTCCCCCCCTCCATTCTTCTATTCTCTCGTTAACTCTCTCCCTCTTTCATCCACTCTGTCACATGCACACGCACAGTCTCTCTCTTTCGCTCTCTCTTACGTTTCAGCATATACACGTATTTTCAAAAATTGCTTTTGTCTGCCCCTAAATGGTTTTTCCTATTGCATTCTAATTTCTTTTTCTTTTCTATCTATCTCTTTCGCTCACTCTATCACTTCCACTCCTCCAATTTGTGAGACAATCAGTATCATATTGTAACAAGTCAAATCGTGCAGTGTAATAGCTTGGGCAGGCGTTTCGTGAACACCGCGGCTCTCTCGTGTCTCCCCGAAGAAATCGCGTACTTGTAAGTTCAAATTTTTTCGATTTTCGATAAAGGAATGAAATTAAAAAAATCACAAGGAAGATTCCAAGATTTATCCAGGGGATTGTCTCTTGGATGTGGACGATAGAAACGGAATACCACAACGTAACCGGAAGTGCGGTTTTTTGGTCCCTAAGCCTGATAACGGATGTCAGTTTATACGTTGTGGTTCTTTTCTTTTTGTTTTTTTCTTAATGGAGACAAGATTTAAGAAAATTATTTATATTCATTACGTGTTCTATACGTTATAGCTATACGATTCATCGCAATGCCGTGTGCGTTGTGTTTGCAAATATTTTCATAGGGAAAAGTATCTTGCAGAAAATGCGAATTAAAAGATTTCTTACAAACGACTAATGCAGTATCTTTTTGGTCTCGCATCAGTATTAAACTCCTTTTTTTTGTTGTTGTCGTAAACACGAACAAGAGAAACCAAACACCGTGTCCAATATCTTTGAGTTATTTACATCTTTCACTGAAAAATTGCTAATACAAAATAATTCTAGCTTATCGCGACAAGAAATCTTTTGTAACTGTTTTTTGATAATTTTCTTTTTCTTCATGATTTACAATTTGTACGACAGACACTATAAAATGTAGCTTTGACGATGAATTCCCTTAGCTATACTTAATCACGATCGATACATGAAATGAGTCTACGTAAGATTCTCTATCAAATAGTAAAATTGCACACATTTCAAGAAGAATCGCCGCATTATTTCAATTCGAGGTAAGTTTCGTGTGTTGGCCACTAGTTGGCGCCACTGACGAAAAAAAAACACGAAGAAATAATGAGGAGCAAGGGGAAGGGTGAAGGTGTGATATGATGGGGGGAATACGATAGATCCCGCGATGATCGATAATCACGATTGTCCTGGATTTAATAACTTTTACATTCTGCATACAACATTCACACGGCACTCTTCAGTCTGTGATTATTGGTTCGAAGGAAAAAATCTTAGTCGCGCCATATTTTTCCATTTTGAATTCGAATACATTAGCATCTATTAGTACTTTTGTTCTCCTAGTTCTTCCACGATAATTTCCTGCTCGTTGTGTACACTTCCGGAAATCGAAACACGTTTGATAAATATATTGGCATCGCGTCAAATGTAAAAAAAACGTTTTCGCGCTGCACGAACGAACCCGCACGAGAATAATATTCGTCCTTCGCTTTATTGCGTCTCGTCGCCATTGGCGTTTTGTTCCTCGTTTATTTTCTTCTCTCTTTTACAATAGAACGTTACGGGTTTGTGAGTGAATACAAAAGGAGTACACAAAGTTACGCGTTAATCGACCAATAAGAAAATAGGTTCGTATGTAACGATCACAGAGCCTCAGATTACCACAGTCATTCTAATCCACACGTAATCATACTGATATATCTGACGTTTGTCCTAATCGAAAGAGGAAAAAAAATCTCTTCAAGTCTTTCTCTCTGTTATTTTTTTCATCACTCTCTCACTCTTTCTCGCAAGATACATAACATACTCTCCCTCTCACTCTCTCACCGTCTTTGTCTGAATCACACGCACAGTCGTTCGGTTAGATTCATAGACAGTCTCTCACGTTCTCTCTGTCTCTCTCTCACCCGTCTTTTTCGTTCTTTTGCCTATCTCCAACTCCCCCCCTCACTCTCTCGCTCTCTCTCAGACACACATTTTTCATTTCTCTTTCCTCTACCTGCGATATTCAGATGCGCATGCGCGCTCACGTTCTCGCGCATTACCTTCTTTATCTCTTTTTTTTTCATCTAACTACCCTAGTTTCATAGACCCTATATTCATTATTTATAATATTTATATATAATATATATAATATTTTAGTATTTTAGTTTTATCTCTCCTCTCGCTCGTACTAACTTTACATTTCTCTTTCATTCACAACCTCTCTCGCATTCTCGCCTCTTTGTCTTCCGCGCAGTCTCACGTACACTCACGCACACGCGCACACTATAGTCCTTTCTCTCTCTGACGCGTGTGCGCGTGGCCTCCTCTCACTCTCACTCACTCTTTTCATCGCTCTCGCGCTTTCTCTCATATTTTGTATGTATATATATAATATATATATATAACTGTTTGTAATAATTATATTTTGTTTGTTTACTTACGAGCTAATAGTTTTCGTGCTACGATGAGCACAGTTGCGCGCGTGTCTCTCTCTCTGTATGTATGTATATGTATACGTGTCGGATGTGTGCACATGCAGTATGTCTATTTATATACCTTCGTCTCGTATCCATCCCTTACTCTTTCTCCATATCGTAAAATCTCCGGATTTATCTCCGTCGTTTTACGTATATCGGATACGTATACGCTTTATGTGATCAATGTACGTGTCAAAATGTGTAATAGTTCGTAAGACGCTCGCGCGTGGCGCGCGAGTCGCGACTTAAACGTTAAGGGGGGGATGTAAGATTAAGGGAACCTTAAGTGTGGCTTAGTTTGTTGAGCCCGAAATCGGCCGAACAATGAACTTTACGTCCGCGTCGGTACCGTTTGCCTATTGGCTCTTGTACTAACAGCATAGTACCTTGGTTATGCGGTTCATGGAAATGAGGTTAAGGGATTTTGAAGGGATAGGGGGGAAACGAGGGACGCGGCTTATGGCAAAACAATCGCTACATCCGCATCCGCTCTAGCAGCAGCTTCTTCGTCTTCTTACTTATTTATGGCACGTTTCGGGCCCGAGACGTCGTTTTCGCGTCGTCGGGAAGCGTCGAAATACTTGGCACCGTAACGACGTTTACGTCGCGACGTCTCGGGCTGCGCAAACGACTCACCCCGTCGTCGTTACGTTTCGCGGATCTGACACTTGGCGGCGCTTGCGATGCCGCGGATCCATGCTACCGTTAATTCCAGCGATCGAAGGGCGCACACTATCATTAAGGATTAAAGTGTTCCCTTTTTGTAGCGCGACCGACGATAACCAGTGCTGTCACTTCGCGCGATTATAATCGTCCATTGCGAAACGGCACGTCGCGGTTTTTTGTTATCCACGATGGTACGACGGGGCGATAGATTCGAGGAGTATTATTCATCCCATTCCTCTTACACGATTATCCTCTTCTTGCTTACTTTGTCTGCTTCAAATGCTTCATCGTACTGCTGAGACACTGAGTGATTTCGATAATGACCCCTTCCTTGGATTATTTTCATGGGCACGTAAGACACTCCTCTTCGTCATCTTCATTTGTCTTTACGCTCTTCCGGTACCTCGAGCCCCGATCTCTATGCATCGTTGACGTCGCCAGACATCTGATCGGCCTTGCGCTTGATGCCGCGATCATCGGAATGATGCTCGCTCGTCGAGGTAACACCCGGGTGACACACGGAACTCGTACTGGTCTCCGTGGCGTCACGATGCGCCGTCGATTGCAACGTCGCGGACTGTAACGTCGACGACGGCAGGGACGGCGCAGTCTCCGGTGCCCAAGGGGTCCACTCGTCTCAGTAGTAACTGAACTTTCATGGTTGCTGATTGTTCTGCTGATTGACCACGTGCTGGAGGGTGAAACCCAGTGCGCGAGGATCTCCATGAAGCCTTAAGGCCTGTTCGAGTCGCTGTTCTTGAAGACGCAACGCCTCTCCTGCTGGACAATGATCAATGCATTACCAACTGCTCCAGCATCCTTTGAGATCAATGTGATTTTATTTGAGCGATACTCACCTAGGTCAGGAGATAACGTATCCGATTGGGATAGTTGTTGGTTCGAATGGTGTCCCGGCATTCCTGACGTTCCTCCACCGTTATGCTGTCCAAGGTGGTGTCGCATGTCGCCACCCACTGCGGAACTCGCCGCGGCTGCTGCCGCTTGCGATACCTGCAAGAACAGGATTCAGACGTGTTTGCGAGACACCTGGTTGACGAGGTTACGGCCGAGAGATAGAAATTGAGACAGAGAGAGAGAGAGAGAGAGAGACAGAGACAGAGACAGAGACAGAGAGAGAGAGAGAGAGAGAGAGAGAGAGAGAGAGAGAGAGAGAGAGAGAGA